>PVJH01032700.1:0-22398 GCA_004026705.1 Nesogale talazaci | reverse complement strand
AGAGACTCACTCCTCAGTCCCTTGGAGATGCTCTACTGACAAGACACAAGGCGGACTCCCTGTGAGACATCCAGGCAGAGAAGCCACATGGGCTTACCCTGATGGAACCAGACCTCTGAAGCTGGAAAAGCCACATAGAGACTTTTGCCAGTGCTGAAATGCTTGAGAAGCCCCAGTGGCCCAAGCCAGCATTGAGATGCTTCTACTGCCACTGGATACGGAAGACTGCACCCACTGGCCTGTGATTATCCTGGTGTCATTGCATGTGCTTTGTGAGTCTGAAGGGGGCATACGGATTGGTATCAGACATATAGGCTAATATCAGACAAATGTAGGGTTCTGGAGATATTCGATCTTTATGAGGGAAGGCAGCCTTACTCTCTTTCCTGAGTGGCTGCTGGGTTCAAACCATCAACTTTGCTGTTGGCAGGCTAGCACTTAACCCGTACTACCACACTGTGTGTGTGTATTCACCACACAAATAACATGAGTGCATAAAATAGTTTATTATACATGTTCATACATAGCTACATGTAAACCTATGTAGCCCTATATGCATGTCTGTAAGATCTTCACACAAATAACATGAAACTTCATATTTTCTTGCCAATTGCTTCCTCCCTCTGGTTGTATTTTTAAAAGCATGCTACACTAAAAAAAATTCACAGCAACATGTGGGGAAAAACTGGCATATCCCTACTTATGAAAACACCTCAGCTGGAGGCTGGGGTGCATGCCTGGCAAACCAACCTAGTAGGTGTGTGTTAAAATATGACGGCTTCTGTGAGAACATGTCAAAAAGTATTGTGAAATCATAGAAATCCTTACTTCAAAAAGGGAAGTTGGTTTATCTATCCGGACATGTCTTCTAGGGAACTCACCTGGGAGGGTGGTGCTTCCCTCTCTCTAGACCAGTGGTTCTCAGCCTTCCTCATGCCTTTCATACAGTTCCTCATGGAGTGGTGACCGCCAACCCTGAAATTATTTTTGTTGCTACTTCACAGCTGTCATTTTGCTATGAAGCTATATGAATTGGGCAACACCTGTGAAAGGGTTGTTCAACCCCCAAAGGGGTCGTGGCCCACAGGTTGAGACTGCTGCTGTAGACCGTCCTCAAAGAATTCAGGCTCTTTAGTTTAACCTGCAGTTTTGACATCTTCCACGCACTGAACTTGAGTTTCTTTCTAAATAGTTGGTGAGTTTGGGGCCCAAAAAGAAAGTTGAAGGGTTAGTAAGATCAGGGATATTGGGTGGGTGGGGTAAAGTTCACTGAGAAAATTTTCCTAGGGTATCCAGGGCTACAAATAAGCACGTGCATTGTCAAGATGGACAAGAAATATATTCAAGGCAATTTTCCTGGCCTTTTCCTTACCAATACTATTTCAATTTTCTGATTTTTCCCCATAATAAGCCTCCACAATTGTTCATTGTCTTTTGAGAAAGTCAATCAAGATTCCACTTTGAGGACTGCAGTGCATCGGACCAAATGCATTGTATTTTCAATTGCTTCATGTGTATCTGAAAGCTGAACATGGATAAAGAAAGATTGGAGAAGAATGAATACATTTGAATAATGGTGTTGGCAGAGAATATTGAAAGTACTACGGACTTCCTGAAGAGCAACCACATCTGTATGGAAGATGTACAGATAGAATGATCCTTAGAAGAAAGGATGGTAAAATTTTGTCACCTATGCTTGGGGAATGCTCTCAGGAAAGATCAATCCTCTGAAAAGGACATCGTGTTTTGTAAAGCAGAGGGTCAGTGGAAAAGGTGAATACTCTTAATTCAATGAGTTGGCGCAGTAGCTGTAACAAGGGGCTCAAACCTGACCAAAATTAGGAGGCTGGTGCAGGGGTAGGGAGGATTTCATTGTCCTACATGTGGGGTTGCTGAGTCAACATCCTCTACAAACAACAGGAGCTCTTTCAAAGAAGCATAAAGGGATAGGATTATTTCAAGGCCTATATGGAAATTTGTTGGGAAAAGTGTATGCAAGCAATTTTGCAAGAGAAGAACTCTGCTAGAGAATTTACGGTCCCTGACTTCAAGATGTACTATAAAGCTAGAATAATCAAGGAATACCTCTCCATAGAAAACAGAAGTTTCAAGGGCATACTTCCATTTTCAATGGATTCTCTACAAAATTTGCAATGGGGGAAGAGTTGTCTTCTCAGTAAATCATACAGAAAGTGCTGTATGTCTGTAATGTGAAAGCATGTGCAGCATGATATGACTTTCGACAAAATTTGAAATGGGAGAATTGTCTTTTCCATAAATCATGTGGATAACACTGTTTACTTATAAAGCCACAGTGCATCTGGGACATTGTCCTCTTCATACACCATGTCGAAAAAGTATTCGAACAGGTCATTGACATAAATATAAAAACTGAAGCTATCAATTTTCTAGATGTAAGCATAAAAAGAAAATCTGTTCCATCTTGAGGTGAGCAAATACTATGCAGAATTCATCTAAGAGCACAAGTCACAGAAACTGATAAATTATCTTCAACAAAATAAAATCCTTCAAGCTTCGAAAATCACTTTTAAGAAAGGGGAAAGTCTAGCCACAGAGTCAGGGCACATATTTGTAACACCTGTATCTGATTTGCATCCACAAAATATGAAGAATTTCTCTAGCTCCAAAAGGTGCATATGGACTATGCCTTCCACCCACCAAATGAGTAAAATTTGAACAGATGCATTACTAAAGAAGGTACAATGACCAACTGAAAGACTCCTAAAACCTTCCATCCTTAGATTAACTGCAAGTTCAAACCACAAAAAAATATGCCAACACCTTCAGGGGAATAACGACTAGTGAAAGACTCACTACATCAAGTCTTGGAGATGTGCTGTTTTTAGAGGGCTCACAAAAGGCAGAGGGGAATACAAAGTAGTGCAGCTCCTGTGGAAATCAGTTTAGCAGCCTCTTACCCAAATTAACATGCATTCACCATCAAAACCAGGAATCCCACGCCAATATTTTTAAATCCAAGTAAAAATGGAAATGCATGTCCACACATAGCGACTTCAATCCCAATAACTTAAAGGAGGAAGCAATCAAAATTTCCACAAACAGACAAATGGCAAGCAAATTGTAGTTTATCCATGCAATGAATGACTGAGAAGCAATGGATCTTTTATACTTGCTCCTGTCGAGTCCATTCCAACTCAAGATTGAGACGGTAGAAAAACCCCAGGTTTTTTTCCCCCAAAGTTGTACTCTTCATGCATGCAAATTTCCACATCTTTCCTGGGCAGAAAGTCTGGTAGATTTGAGCTTTCACCATTTGGTTAGCAGACAAACGCTAGTGGTGGTGTTGACCAAGCCAGGGATGGGGGAACAACAAGTGATCCAAAGACAAGGATGAGGAGAGTATAGGAGGCCTGGTAGGGTTTGATCCAGGGCAACTTAACTGAGAGAAATCACTGGAACCCAAATGAAGGCTAAGCATGAGAGTGGGATAGGAAAGTAAAAGGAAATAGAGGAAAAAATTAGGAGGCTAAGGGCATTTATAGAGATATAAATACAGACATGTACATATGTAAATATATTTATATATGATGATGGGGAAATAGATCTACATGCATATATTTATAGATTTAGAATTTAGGTAGCAGGTAGACATTGGGTTTCCACTCAAGTACTTCCTCAATGCAAGAACCCGTTGCTCTATTAAATTGGCACCCTGTGATGCTCACCTTCCCGGATCACTAAAGACAAATGTGTGCATAAGCAAATGTGGTGAAGAAAGCTGATGGTGACTGGCTATCAAAAGAGAGAGCGTCTGAGGTCTTAAAAGCTTGAAGGTAAGCAAGCAGCCATTTAGTTGAGAAGCAACCAAATCCACATAGAAGAAGCACACTAGCCTGTGTGATCATGAGGTGTTGAAGGGTTCAGGTATCAGGCATCAAAGAACAAAAAAATCAAATCATTGTGAATGAAGGGGAGTGCAGATTGGGGACCCAAATCCCAGAAGGATCACAGGGAGAAGATGAGCCAGTCAGGGTACAGTGGAGCAACAATGAAACATACAGCTTTCCTCTAGTTCTTAAACACTTCCTCCTTCCCACCCTTGCTCCCTGATACTGTCATGATCCCAATTCTACCTTACAAATCTGGCTAGACCAGAGGAAGCACACTGGTATTGATAAGAACTGGAAACACAAGGAATCCAGGAGAGATGATCCCTTCAGGACCAGTGGTGAAAGTGACGATACCAGAAGGGTGAAGGAAACGTGGGGTAGAAAAGGGGAGCTGATTATAAGGATCTACATATAACCTCCCCCCTGGGGAATGAACAACAGAAAAGTGGGTGAAGGGAAACATCAAACAGTGTAAGATATGACAAAATAATAATTTATAAATTATCAAGGGTACATGAGGTGAGGGAGAGGAGAAAATGAGGAGCTGTTACCAAGGACTCAAGTAGAAAGAACATGTTTGAGAATGATGAAGGCAGCAATTGTACAAATGTGCTTGCCACACAATGGATGGATGTACTGACTGTGAAAAGAGTTGTGTGAGGCCCCAATAAAATGATTTAAAAAAAGAATTGACATGAAAAAAAAAAGTGTTTCGAATTCTCTTAGCTTCCATTAAGCAAGATGATTGGCATATCACAGGATGTTCATGAATTTCTTCCACATTTAATGTCATATTGTTCTTCATAAGGTCAAACTTACTGGATGATTTGCTTAGCATCCAAACTGAGTAAATCTCGTGGAAAGGATATGGCCCTGACACACTTTTCCTGTTCTAAACCAGGCAACATCCCCTTGTTCTATTTGAACTACTTCCTCTTGGTCTATTTACAGATCCTGCACAACCCAAATGAAATGTTCTGGAATTCCCATGCTCCACAATGTTCACAATATCTGGCATTCGGGAACTGAAATGGACTGGCACTGGCCATGTTGATTTTCACAATCATGTGGTCTACCATGCTGGGGATGATGAATCCAAGAGTGTTTTTTAGACACTTTCAAGGTCAAAAAGAATGTTTCAAGATCCAATCTGAAGGAAAAAGCTGTAGTGACAGGCTTATAGCCAAAAGTCTTCAAGACCACTTTTACAGCTGTTCTTCAACTTCATGCATGAGTCACAAGAGCCAAAGGGGAAGGTAATAAAGATCATTCTTAGCAACAAATAATATAAGAATCAATAAAACAGAGCAAATCATTGATAAACACAGTTAGCTGATGAGTCTCAAAACACTATGCTCAGTTAACAAGATATTCTAAATCAGTGGTTCTCAACCTTCCTAATGTCGCAACCCTTTAATACAATTCCTCATGTTGTGGGAGGAACCCACAATATAACATTAACATTATTTTTGTTGCTACTTCATCACTATAATCTTGCTATTTTTATGAATCAGGTGAACCCTGCGAAAGGGTCGTCTGAATCCCACCACCCCTAAAAGAATTGCCACCCACAGGTTGAGAACCACTGCTCAACTTGGTGTCCATTTATATAAACTCTTTAAGAAGGCCTGACTCACTTGCAGCGATGGTCGAACAATGGTTACCCTGGGTAATTGGGTGGGAGGACAATCATGGAACAGGAGTCAGAGGAACTCACAATTGTTCCTGAACTTGAGCCCAATGCTGCAGGTATTGGGTCAATCCGTCCATTGAGGGTCCTTCTCTTTTTTCTCTGTCCCTCTATTTCACCAAGCACCATGTCTATCTCTAGCATTGAATGAATATCTCTATGATTGAAGAAAAAGGAGTTTATATGAATACATACCAGGAGTCTTCCAAAAGTTCACGGAGAAATGGAAAGCAAAAAGAGTGGACTTTTCCCACCAATGTTTTGAAGCCCTTTGAACTAGTTGTTAGGGAGGAGAGAGTCTGAGTTTTTTCTTCTGTGTCTCTGAAAATATGTGAAAGGGAATTGCTCTCTCTACATCACTCTGGCTACGCTCAGCTTGGCTTCTCTGAGACCTGTCTAGTTTCCTTTTCTTTTCTTGCCACCTCTTGATCTGGGATGGATGGCTGGGTGCGCGTCCTTAAATCCCAAACCACCACTGAAAGCATCGCTTCCCTCCCCCGACCAAGGCCTGGATGTCTCAATGTCAGCATGAATGTTTCATAACTTCCCTGATGCGCGCACCCCCCTTCCACCCCGGGTCTTATTTTAGGAACCTCTAAGATGTCAGGATGGTTCCTGGGGGGTACTTGTTCCCTCCCACTTTCCACTGTCTTTCCCACCATCTACCTGCCGATGATGACCATTTTGTCCCCCACCCCTCCCCCCCACCCTAGAAAATTGCTTCTGTGTGGAAGGTGCTGCTGTCTTGCTGGGAATGGACAGGCACGACAAACTGCAATCTGGCCCTTTCTAAGGGGAGATCTAATTACGCAGCTGCACTGGAGAAGACAAACCGTTTCATTCGGGCCCTGCTTATCTGTCTTATGCAAGTACACTACTTTGGAAAAGCTACTTGCTCAGCTAATCTGTAACTGTCATGGAAATGTAATTCTCCCCCTCCCCCCTCCTCCAAACCCATAACAGACACCTGGTAAGACTGTGTTAGGCACCCATGCATTCAAGTCTAACCGTTTCCATGGGAACCAATGAAAGCCCCCTGTGTGCAAAGTTCCCAGCATGCTCAGTTCCCCTTTCTCGCTGCCATGCTACCTTCTCATTCCTTTAAGCCAGAGCCTTGTGACTGGCTGCCTTTCCATCCTGGTCCCCGGGAGAGGGCAGTGATGGGGTCCCGTGCAGAGGAGTTGAGCCCTGTGCCTCTAACAGCAATCACCCCAGCATTTTGGTTGAGTGGCCTTGGGCTCTGGGCTTACTGTCTCTCACTCAGGTTTTCATGGGTCAGAGCTAAAAGGTGCTCACTGGACTCTCAGCAGAATGACTGGAAAGATCAAAAGAACCTATTCCCTAGAGGAGGGTCTCAAGCCCCACCAACTGAGATGTCTCCAAACGAACCTTGAATTCTCCGCCTTCTCAGATCACCAAACCAGTTTAAAGTCTCTGAGGGCAATCAATTAATTTTTTTTTCGAGGAGCAACTATTGAATCATAAAGCACTCCCCATTTCCTTTCTCTGCGGATTAAGTACACCAGCCCCTAATGGACTGATAATGAGCGGAAGGTCAGTGACGGGGATCACTTTGCAGAGGAGCGAAAATATAAGTGCTTTCATTTAAACCCAGGCTGTCTTCCTTTGCCAGGGGCGGTCTCTGTTTCCCTGCAGGCATGTTTTCACAGATTTATATATTGGCATCTTCTTTCTAAAAGGAAGGTTGAGCAATTATAGCAGTGGGCAGTCATTGTTTGTCAAACATCGAGCACTCAGCCATTTCACAAGTGCCCAAGCAGAGTAACTGAAACCCAAAATCAAACTCACCACCATTCATTCTGATCCATGGAGACCCTTAAAGAATAGGACAGGACTGCCCCTCTGGGTTTCCTCTTCAAGATGCAGAAAGTCTCGTGGTCTCAAACTGCCGACCTTGCAGCTATCAGCCCCAGTGTATAACCACTACACCACTCACATAACAAATTCACTGGGTTGATTCGGACTCATGACAGCCCTGTAAGATAGGGCAGAAACTGCCCCTGTGGATTGTTGCGGCTAGACTTCTTTTTCTCCCAAGGAGGAGCTGGTAATTTAACACTGCTAGCCTTGCGGTTAGCCTTCTAGTGGATAACCAGGATGCCACCCTGGCCCTATGATTAAAATAATAAAAGACCTTTCAGAAGCAAAGGAAAGTCACTAGCCACCATGAGGCACTCCGTTGTGTATCTCAGCACTGTTGTAGCAGGACACGGCTGGCATCCGTGGCATGGGTTATCATATCCAAGAAGAAAGCCAAAGGATACACAGAGAACTTTGGAAATAAGCAAGGCCTAGCCAGCCCGGAAGTGGAAGGCTGGGGGGGCTGACAAGAGTTGATAAGAGATTCAGAGGAAGAGACCCCCCAAACAAACAAAAACTCCCAACACAGTGCCATCAAGTTGATTCCAGCTCATGGGACCTTATTGTGCAGGGTAGAATTACACCTGTGAGTTCGCACGGTTGTCACTCTTTGAAGGAGTAGAAAGCTTTGTCTGTCTCCTGAGGAGAGGATGGTAGTTTTGAGCTGCTAAACTTGCGGTTTAGCTGCTAAACTTGTCACTACGCTGCCAGCAGGGCTTCATGAAAAAGACCGGTCTAGGAATTTTCTGTGAAGAAGAGAGAGCCTTGAATGGCCCTATAGCATTGAAAGTCCCCATTCCACAACCATAGAGTGTGAACTTGATCATCTTGATCTGGTACCGCTATTCCAGAAATGGGTACAGTACTTAAGATACAATCAAGTGTGAAGGGATACGAAGAGACTGATGTTGTACACAGTGGGCATTCCTTCTATGGAGCAACTATTCGGGGGGTTATATTAAAGGACAATATGATGCCAGGTTCCAAGGATATGGCATTGGACAAAATGAACTTTAAAAAAAAGGTATTTTATTGGGGGCTCCTACAACTCTTATCACAATCCATACAGGCATCCATTGTATGCCAAGCACATTTGGTTGCCATCCTCCTCCTCAAAACATTCACTTTCTATTTAAGCCCTTGGTATTAGCTCTTCATTTCCCCCCTCCCTCCCCACTTGCTCCTCCCTCATGAACCCTTGGTAATTTATAAATTATTATTATTTTTGAACAAAATAAACTTAATTCAATACTCTTCTCATGAAGGAAAGAGACATTGAACAACACACCCCTAAGATCAATAAAGGAAAGGCATTAGCTCCCATGGCAGGAAACTATAAGTAACATAAGAGTCTCGTTTGGAAGTGTGAAATGGAAGACGGAGACTGTTGATATGGGTAGGATTAACCAAACAAACACTAGGTAGAGAAAGACTTTTTGTCAGAGGGAACAGCATACATAAAATTCTGAGTGTGGGAAGAATTTGAAACGTCAGTTATGCAGAGCGCATGGGAGAGATGACTATAGAAGATCAAAAAGATAAACCTGACTTGAACAGTTTAAACCTTGTCTGCTGATCCCCCCCACCCCCACCCCCCACTTCGATGCACATTAGGCATGATCTGGTTTTCAACATTTTCTGTATTTTTTCCCCCATTTGTTCATATGGAAGTTTACGTCAGATGTGTTTTGTCATTGGGGGTCACCTCCTAGAATTTCTGTTATATGTTTTTCAGTATATGAAACCTAGGATTGATGAATCTATAGGGACATCAAGTAGAATAAGGGTTTCTGGGCAAGATTGTTTGTGGTGGGGTGGTGTCCAGCGGTGGTCGGTGAGGGTATAAAAGGGGGAGATGCCAAGGAGTTCAAGAAGGTTTTCCAAATGGCTATGGTTGCAATTGTACAATACTGCTTGATGTGATGGAACAGTGAAGTGGTAGGCTATCTGTATGAACTCCCAATGAAATGATTTCGATAAATAAAAGAAGTGAAAGGGTTTAAAATAACTCAGTTGCCACTTATTCTTGGAAAAAGGAGACTGTTCTGTGACTCAATTATACTCTGCACTATTTAGATTTAATTCAATCATGGTGTTCAAGAGTTTTAAATTTCATTCTGGATTGATAAGAATGATTAAAGAAGGGAATGCCTCTGTGGTCTTCTTTACGAACAGGTCAATGCAAATGCCTGTCCTTCAAAGATGTACCCAACCAGATCAGCTTCAAGCTGAGCCATTCCCCTCCCCTCCCTGGTTTCTTTCACTTTCATCCTTTGCAGAGTTTGTCCATGAGAATTTTTTATAGATTAAACATACATGCACACACGTTTAAGGCCAAAAGCATAGCCGGCTATCAATTCCAACTCATCATCATCCTATACATGATGGTTTCTGAGGTTGTTAGTTTGGACAGGAGCAGATAGTTTCACCTTTCTCCTGAGGAGCTGTGGGTGGGTTTGACCAACTGACCTTGCAGTTAGCAGCCCCATACTTACCTCACAGTGCCACCAGCTACCAGGTGGCCTAGAACATTCCTCCTCACCTTTACAGGCAGGTAGGCTTTTATACAGGCTGTCTCCTATCAATCTAAAACAATTATCAGTAAGCCAATTTGTCCTTCTAGTGATCCTGTAGGATAGAAAATTATTCCCAAGTTTTCCTCGGGAGAGGCTAGTCTCATCAATCCTCCCAAACCAAAGCAAACTCCTTGCTACCAAGTTGATTCTCACGCATCACGATCATAGAAGACAGGGTAGAACTACCCTGTAGTGGGTTTTCAGCACCACCTTTTGACAGGAGAGAAAGCCTTCCTTAGAGAGGTGGATGGGCCAAAAAGGTTGATCCTGTGGCTATCAGTCCAGTGAGAACCCACAGCACTGTTGGGGTTCTTGTCTACCCCTGGGATTGGGTAGTAAAGTCACGGAGAGGACAGCAGATAGGTTAGGTTATCATGAATTTACTTGATTTATGATCTCTTAAGTATCCATGCAGTTACAGGATTTGTTTGTTTGTAAGTGATAAGGCTTACAGAGCAGGGGGAAAGTAATGAGCAAACAACTTAGACCTTTGTTTTATGAAGAGAAGAAACAAGTTGAAAAGATTCTAATATTTTTTGGGGGGGAGAAATCCATCGATCACTGAAAGATGGCAGATGATAGAAAACTGGGATGTTTGGGGAAGAGTTGCTTCAATTTCAGGTTTGGTCACATGCAAGAATAATCATTACTACTGTGGAGAGTGGCACAACACTGAAGAAATGTGGATATGTGTGGCAGAGAGTGTCCAGGGTTAAGGCAGTCTGAGTCCCCGTGTTGATGAGAGAAGATGCAACATAGCCAATTTGATAATGAGAAAGGGAAGCTAGTGGTGTTGGAAATATTAAGAAAAAATTCTGAACACCTTCTGTCAACAAACTAGAAATTTTGGGTGAAATAGACAACTCCTGAAAAAGAGCCATTATAGCTGATTCAGTGGTCAAATAATGGATCCATAGTTTTGAATATATTTTTTCAGGACTTTGAAAGATATGCAGTTCTGTTTATTTGTTTTTGCAATATGTCTGAGTAACTATCTTACTAGATGTCACATTAAAAACACCACTTTGAATATATCAATGAGTTATAGCATTAGTGTTTTACTCAGGCTAAGTGAAAGGGTTGGGTGAGGTGATCATTAAAGGGCATGTGGTTTCTTTGTGTGATGTTATGGAAAGATTAAACTTATCTGGGGAATTTACCAAAAGCCATTGAGTTGTATATTTGAAACAAGTGAAGTGCTTGGTATCTGAATGATAGCTCAGTGAAGCTGCATTAAAACATCAATGCTGTTTCCATACAGCTGCAGACAGCATATGGAAGCCAAAATTTAAAATACGATATTTACATTGATTAAAAAGCAAAATGCTTAGGTGCAAATCCAACAAAACCTGCTCAGGTCTTGGATTGTGAAACCTACAAAAGAAAGCCCTCAAAATAAAACAAAAATATGCACATCTAATTCGAAGGAAAACGATTCTTCATGTTGGATCCCAAACTCTTCAGCTAGACGTGCACGTTTCATGCAATTCCTACCAAAGGTAGGAAGGTATTTTGATAGATCTAGACGATGAGTCAATGCATTGGAATCATGCTGTGGGCGAAGAAGGAAAGAACCAAAGGAACAACAGCAACACGATAATCTATCGTGGAAGAAGTACAGCCAAAGGCTCCTTAGCATCAAGGGTGGCAAGACTTTGTTTATGACCTTTGGACATGTTATCAGGAGAAACCAGGCTCTGGACAAAGATATTATGCTTGACAAAGCAGAGGGGCCGCTGCAAGAGGAAGACCTTCAATGAAATGAACAGATGCAGGGACTGCCACGTTGGAGAATGGCACAGGACTGGTCAGGGTTTTGTTGTGTGTCACATCACATCACCGTGAGCTGGAACTCAGCACCACCTAACAACCATGGCAACCGGAAAGATGGGCTACTGTCACAGTTCTATGGAAAGAGAGAGAAACCAGATTAGCCAAAGCAGTGAAAAAATATATAAAGAGGAGGGAATCAGGGTGCCTGGCTTTAAGATGCATTTCATAGCTACATTCATCAACACTATCTCACCGAGGGACAAGCATCCATGGATCGATCCATGGACAGAATGGAGAGCACAGAGAGAGAGGCTGATTCAGACTCAGCCAGTCAATCTGTGGATGAAGGTTTAAATGTAAGTCCACACCGAATATCTGGTCTTTTCAACAAACAGAAGCATTCCCATAATGAAGACGTATTGCTTTCAACACAAAGCTCTAATGTTTACATGTAGTTGACACGAATTTTCCAGGTTATGCATTTTCTTGACCTGCTTTAGTTAGCCTTCTGAATAGATCTGTGAAGGGCTCTTCATTTGGAAGGGATCCATTGTTGAGAGGCGTCTGTGCATCCATGGAAAATGAGTGACTTTCTCATTCTCCAGATTCTCTTTCTTTCCTGCTCTATGAGGCGCGCCACTCAGGTACAGCACTTTATCCAAAGCACGCAATCCCACATGGGGCCTTTGATAAAGAGGATGATCTCCAATATAGAAATTCTATTTTCTCAGAGAATGACAACTTTGCAGGCCATAATGAGGAGACATTAAAAAAAGAGCAACATTTGAGTTTTTGAGGAAAAACAGGGGCCCTGGTGATGTAGTGAGTGGTTACATGCTGGGCTTCTACTAACAGGATGAGCAGTGCAAAAGCACTACTTGCCTCCAAGGAAGAAAGATGAGACTTTCTACTCCTTTAAAGAGGTCCTTCTCAGAAATCCACAGGGGCAGTTCCGCTTTGTCCTATCAGATTACTAAGAGTTGGAATGGACTCAGTGTGTATAATTCTGATGTGTTAGTCAAGGTAGACTAGAGGAACATATATCATAGACACACATATGTATATAAAGAAAAGGTTTATATACAAGAGGAACAGGACATTGAACCCAATCCAGTTCGAAGTCATAAGTCCGATATTAATCCATATGCCTGAAATCAGTCTATAAAGTCTCCTTCCGACTTACGAAGTCACAGGTCAGTGGGTATAGAATCCCGGCGCTGGCAGGGGTCTCCACATGGCTCCTCATTTCCAGGGCCCAGGGTCCATTAACAGCAGAAGCAACTCATCACTGGCAGAGGTCTCCATGTGGCCGCCCCAGCTTCAGAGGTCTGTCTCCATCAGGGCAAAGCCGCATGGTCTCTCCACTGACTCCTCCAGCCTCTCGGATGCTGCCATCTTGTCTTGTCCGTGATTCATCGTCTCTCTAAGACTAACTCTCAACAACTGGGGAAGATAGCTTCTCATCTTCATGAGGGAAATATCGAGAGATTTTCCAGAAGTCTCAGGAGAAAGCCATGCCCACATAGAGGCCTCATTGGCTACGCAATGGCTATCTCCAAATTAACAGGCTAGACTCCACCCCTACATTTCAATCATAAAATTACCGTAAGAAGATGACTGCCACATCTGGGTAGACTGGAGAAAAAAACCCATAGACACTCATATGTGTATAGGAAAGAGCTTTATACACAAGATCAATTGAATACTGAGAATATTGAGAAAACATCCCAGCCCAGCTCAGATCATGTTCATTATCCCATATATTTGAGGCCAGTCTATAAAGTCCCTTCAAAGTCTCAAAACACATGCAATGATGCTGAATACAGGAAGATCACATGTTAGTGGGTGGGAAGTCTTGTGGATCCAGTGGCATTGTAAGCATCTCAGTGCTGGCAGGGGTAGCCATGTGGTTTCTCTAACTCCCAGTGCTGCATCAAGGTGGGTCTATGTAGCTCTCCTCAGGTATGTATCACAGGGAGTGAGGAGAGAGAGAGAGAGAGAGAGAGAGAGAGAGAGACTCCCACCTCCAATGAGGAAATACAGGAGTTCCTAGAATCTTTTTAAGAGGCCATGCCCAGACGGAGGTCTCATTGGCTTTATCTTGATTGATAGGCTAGACTCACTCCTACACTCTTCATCCTCAAATTGACATCAGATTATATATAACTACTACAGACTGGTTGTGAGCTTTAAAAAAACTTGTTTTTCCTGATCTTCAAAGTGAAAGGCATCCATTCATAAGGGAAGGAGGAGGCACTGCTGATTTCCCACCCCACACTTACAAAAGTCAGACATATCACACTTCCAGGATCAACAAGCATGGGGAATGAATTTTAACACATTGAATTTCCTGCCATCTGTCACCCGATAGAGAACACGTCCCCACAGTCGGATACCTGGCAGGTGTTTCCAGATGTCAGATCTGGGAATCAAAGGCAGATTGCTGTGTTCTCACAGCAGTGGGAACAGGTAGCCAGCTGGGCATACATCAAAATGACAACCAGAAACTCCCTTCACTGAGGACCTTAGTCAGTATGTGAGAGTCCCAGAACTGAATTGCTCTCCAGATGAGCTCAGAGAAGTTGAGCCCCCACAAAGTGCACAGTTTAGCTCTAATTGACACAATTCTCTGGTGGTGTAGGGATAGCATGATGGGTTGCTCACCGAGGGCAGCAGTTTGAAAGCACTGACAGCTCCAGGTAAGAAAGATGAGGATATTTACTCCTTTAAAGATTATGATCTCTGAAACTGTGAGTCTGGGTCGACCAGAGAAACAAATTCACAGACACGCATATGTATGTAAGAAAGAGTTTTAGGGCTGAGCACTGGTGGCATAGTGGTTGTGCACGGGACTGTGGCCCACTGGGACGGAGGTTCAATTCCAGCAGTGGGGCTGGGCCTCCTACTCCCACCACCGGAGAGCAGTGATGCCCCCCTCCCTCCCCCCCAAAAAAGAAAGAATTTTATATATGAGAGTAACTTACATTAAGAAAATATCCCATCCCAGTCTAGTCCAAGGCCATAGTCTGATATTAGCCCATCTGTCTGACACCAGTCTGTGAAGTCTTCTTCCAACTCATGAAGCATGTGCAATGACACCGGGACAATCACAGGCCAGTGGGTGCAGAGTCTTATGTATCTAGTGGCGGTACAAGCATTTCGGCACTGACAGGGGTCTCCCCAAGGCTCCTCATTTCCAGGGCTCAGGGTCTATCAGCAGTATCCAGGGGCGGTAGAAGCCTCACAGTGCTGGCAAGGGGCTCTCTGTGGCTCCTCCAGTTTCCAGGGCTCAGGGTCTATCAGCATGCTGCCATGTATCTTGTCAGCTGCAATGTCTCTCAAGGACTGAGGCATAAGCCTCTCACCTCCAAGAGGAAATAATGCAGAATTTCCCAGAATTCTCAGGAGAAATCCATGGCCACACAGAAGTTTCCCTGATTATCTCCAGATTGACAGGCTAGACTCCACACCTACACTCCCAATCCTGAAATTGACACAAGACGACATGACTGCCACAGAAACCCACAAGGGAAGTTCTACCTTCTTTTGTAGGGTAGCTGTAAGCTGGACTAGCCGCATCATTTTTTTTTAACAACTGGTATAGTAGGGAAGCGTGATGATGGCTCAGTGAAACTCTCAATTTTCAAGCAGGAGACTCTAATTCAGTTTCTAGCCCTGAGACGTTCTCCTCCTGTAAAGAGAGTCTCTCAGAGCCCTATAGGGGCAGTTCTCCCTGGTCCAAAAGAGTCACTATGAGTCAGAATCAATTCGATGGTTTTGTGTTTGGTTTTGCTTTTGGTATTCAAGTGCTACCAAACATCATGTGTCTGTTCGTGGAGACTTGCATGTTGCTAAGGTGGTGCACAGGTTTCATACTAAAAAGTTTAGACTAAGACTGATGAAGAAAAAGGGCCTGGTGATATATTTTGAAAAATCAACCATTTAGAACTCAATGGGCACAGTGGTTCCATCTCACTGTGGATCATCACGCGTCAGGAGCTGGCAAAATGTCAGCGGACGAAAAAACAAGGTAGAGAAACCAGATCAGTCATGCCTCAGTCGAAACTACAGCAGTAAGTTGTCAGTGAGCAACTCAGAGACTTATAGTTAATTGCTTATTAATATCTGACCTATGGAGGGGTATTGATTTATTTACTATGTCTCTTCTACCTGTCCTCTGTACGGAACCATGCAGATTAAATCTATCTCCTCTTTTTCCTGATGGGTCTGGGTAAGAGGAGGTGGGGAAAGTTGCTGATTGGTTATATGATTCTGTGGTGAGTGATTGATAACAAGATGACTTGTAATGGTAAAAATTTGGAACTCTAATAGGAATTGGTCACTTGGGTCCTCCACTGGGTATACAACGAGCCATCTCAGAAGCAGGAACATGAATGATCTCTTTACCATCAATGAAGATGAGGTAGGAGTGGAGCCTGGTCTTTGAAAATGGTGAGCCATACATTGTGAAGGAATTTGGAGGGTAGAGGCATGTCTTATATCTGCCTCATAGAAATTGTCCCCCCCTTCTTTTGCTCTATAGGTAGGACAAACAATACCGAGGAGAAAACAACAGGGCTGGTGGCCGTGGGGGACATGGGAGACAAAGGGGCTGGGATGGCAGTGGGGAGCCAATAAACTCAGGGATAAGGAACAATAAGAGATCTAAAATTGATGGTGAGAAGGGCGTATAATATCTCATGGGGTTTGAACAAGTGCAGTATATCTGAATGGAGGGTGAGCATGAGAGTGGGATAGGAGAAGGGTGAAAGGAGAAGGAAATAGAGGAAAGAACAAGGAAGCAAAAGCTATTTATGGAGGTATAGCTATAGGAATGTATATATATATAAATGTATCATGAAAAATATAGAGGTCAGTGTACATATATTTATATGTTGTCAAGATAATAGATGGATTTTGGTACCCTATTCAAGGCCTTACTGCACACAAGAACATTTTATTCTAATAAATAAAACTGGTACTCTTTGATACTCATCTTCCCAACATGATCACTGAAGGCAAGATGGGTTCATAAGCAAATGTTGTAAAGAAAGTGGATGGTGCCCAGCTATCAAAAGATATAGCATCTGGGGTCTTAAAGACTTGAAGTTAAATAAGCAGCCATCTAGCAGGGAAGCAAATAAACCCACATGGAAGCCCATACCAATCTGTGTGATCATGAGGTTTTAATGGAATCAGATATTCGGTATCAAAAGATCCCAAACTAACAAATATATTGATGTGAATGAGAGAGGTTGGAGTGGAGACCCAAAGCCCATCTGTAGATAATTGGACATCCCCCCACAGAAGAGTTACAGGAAGGGAAGATTCAACCAGGGAGGAATACAGCACTGATGAAACACCCATCATTCCTCTAGTTTATGAATGCTTCCTTCCTCCTGCTACCATGACCCAGTTCTATCTTACAAACCTGACTATACCGGGTTGCCACCTGGACTGCTACTGGTGACTTATGGATGACTAAATCTGAGGGCTTGGAACCAGTTCTTTCTGGGTTGCTCGTCCTGCTGATAATATGCATTCCCACCCCCAGAGAGACTGAAACAGAATCTGTGATTTAACAAGGTCCCAAGGTGATGCGTGTCGCTCCCCAGGGGATGCTGATGTACCAACTCACTTCGAGCATCTGGCATCAGGCTTGCATCTACCTTGGCAAGGATGCTCCGCCATCTCCTGCTCTGCTCTAGACGGAAAGACTCTCTCCACCCCTGGGGAAGGAGATCTCCGACACCTTTTCACCACCTTCTGGAATTGGAGCTATTCTTTTCTGCACCCCATTGCTCCTTCTCCTCTGGTTTGAGAAATGCCACCTCCAGGATCTTCCCAAGCAAAGGTAAATGAGAGATGGGTTTTATAAATGCCCACTTGCCTAAAACACCTTTATTATGTTCTTAAGACTTCGTGCGTGGTTTAATTATGTGTAGGAATGAAGATTGCACATACAAGCCTAATGCACTTGACTGGGCTTTTGCAGATACTTTTACAGATGCTTTTACAGATGGAAAATCTATGGCAACCCTTTTCAAGTTTATAGCTGAACACTTAAACACGGCGTGGAAAAGACTCCTCCCTGTTTATGTTGAAAACAAAGCAAGACAAAGAAAAAGAGCATCTCCCGATGAATCCCTCTCCCCCTCCGATCCCTACTCTCCACAGTCAACAGTTTCTTATCCCATGAGCTGCCTCTCTCTCTCTTTCTTTTTTGGGGGGGTCATCACTGCCCTCGGGTGACCTCTCTTGACTTTTATACATGCCTCCCCCACATGGGGAGCTCCCAGGGTCTGTGGGTCTATGAGGCCAGGGGAACCTGTCCAGTCAGGGTATCTCTGCTGTCATGTCTAGAGACACTTGGATGGGGCCCTGCCCAGAGGGGAGCATCAATGAGTGGCCATAGAAGAGTTGGTGCAACATGGTGCAAGTAGGTAGAACATAAGAAGTAAAGCAGCATAGATTATGTCAACTCTGATTCAGGAAGCACAAGAGAAACTGAGTTAAGAGAAACAACAGACTGGTGTGTCTTAGGAATATCCACATTTGCATGCTTAAATTTCCATATTTATTGAAAACAACAGCAGAACACATTTTCCCACCCACGACTATTCTTTCTATTAACTGCTCTTTAGTCCTCACCATTCCCTGGTGGTTCAATGGCCCCCACCCCCCTCTACTCTGATTAACTTTGGTTCATTGGTTTCTCTTGTTCTCTGCCATATCATTATGTCCCAGGGCTGTGTGTGTGTGTGTGTTTGTGTCTTGAGTGTGTGCACATGCATGCTGCCTGGTTAACTCTCATGCCTGTGGAAACAATGCCCACCATGTTCTCTAGTTCAAATGAAGCAAAGAACCAGGCCATACCATTGGGTTATAAAGTCACCTGTGTGTTTTCTCCTGCTTTTGCATATTTTCAAAGCTACAAAGTGTCCTTTCCTCATTTGCTTTATGGCCCATGTTATCAATTCATCATGCTTTAATATAATACTGTTACCGATATCTCTTATTTTTCAAGTTCAGCTATTCTTAGCATCTTAATATGAAGAATGAAATGTTGAAGACCGTGGCCCCTATCTTTGGATGCCCCTTGCTTACATCAGTATTCACGGCTTACAACCCAAGCCAACCAGGGTACTCTCAATCACGTCACAAACACAGGGAAGCTGGATCATGAATGAAGGGAGACTGGAGCAAAATGGATCTGCATCATGGTGCTGGTGAAGAAGATGTATTGAAGGTACCATAAACTTCTGGAAGAAGAAATAAAACGCATTGCTAGCAAGTTAATCCCAGTTCACAGAGATGCTGAAGATCAGCGTAGAACTGCCCTGTAGGATTTCTGAAGCCGAAAGCCTTTTCTGAGGCCGACCACCTCATCTTTCTTCTGATGATGTTGAGTGGCTGCTAAATGCATGCCCCTATAATTGGAGAAGGGGTTTCGGATTGGGGAGGGTGGGGAGGGATGTGCCAAGGGAGCATATGCAGTTAGGTTTTTATAACATAAAATCACAATGTTCCCCACTCTTAGTGTGCCTTCTGTTTGATGATGGAAAGAGTAGCGGATTGTCTTATCTGTACCTGACAGTATGCTTGGTGCCGATGATTGGAAGTGCCATGGACGGCAAAAAGACACCCAAATCTGTCTGGAAAGAAGTCCAATCGAGAGGCACCTTAGAAGCAAGACGGCGTGACATTGTCCCACTGACTTTGGGCTTGTTCTTAGGAGAGACCAATTCCTGGGAAAGAACGACAAGCTTGGCACAGTCGAGGGCCCGCATGAATGAGGACATCTCTCCGTGAAGCACACTGACGCAGAGGCTGAAACCACGGGGTCCAACATCACCACAGGGAGCGCGGCGCAGGCTTGGGCAGCGTCTCATTCTTTTGAGCGAAGGATTGTTATGCGTGGGGACCAACAACACGTGGTCCAATGGAATGTCAGCTGCTGCAATAAATAAATAACCGGGCCCCCATGCACTACCTTTCAAAAACGGTTTTTGAAATTTTCACCGGTCCACCGGATTTGAAAGGTCTGCTGACATTAGAGGCAGCTTACCATGACCAGAACGCTCATCTCTCTCAGGGCCTGCCATCCTTTGCAAAGATGAATGCATTTCTTTCGGGGACCTCACCAGTTCATCCTGGATATAAATACCAGCCTGGAATGTCATTGGTTTAAAAAGTT
This sequence comes from Nesogale talazaci, assembly GCA_004026705.1. Taxonomy (NCBI): domain Eukaryota; kingdom Metazoa; phylum Chordata; class Mammalia; order Afrosoricida; family Tenrecidae; genus Nesogale; species Nesogale talazaci. The sequence continues at coordinate 2,409 of PVJH01032700.1, read as the reverse complement.
ATACCTGAAACACCTGGGGGCTGACAGGCACTCTTATTTTATAGTTCATAAAGCTGTGCACCTAACGTTTCTACTGTAATCAACAGGCCTGTGCCTCCGCTCTCCCCATGCCGTGTAAGACTCGTAGGGGAGAGCCATGCAGAAATCCAGCTGTGGGGACCTGGCTCTGTCTCTTTGCTGTGTCACCTTGTGGCAATATTTGCCACTCCTTTGAAGTGACAAGGGTGAGGCTGAGGGCCTTTCATGGCCTTGGACACAGTGAAACCTGCTGTCCGGCTGTTGTGCTTACTTGTGAGAGCCAGGATTTTCATTATTCAAAAACAACAACTGTGCAGTTCTTAGACACTTGCCTGTGTTGCAGTGGATGAATATCATAAATGTTTCCTAAATCAACAAGTGCATGAATCTGAAATATTATTTAGTATCTAAATCTGACCATGGTGAGGGAGTAGGTTAGGGTTTCATTTCCACAGGGAGGAAAAACAAGAGGACAACATGTCTGGCGTTTCCAAGGGCATAAAAGGAAATGTAGCAAAGCAGTGTATTGTTCAGGAGCCTGGAGGGTACAAACTAACCCACAGGGTTCCTGCCAGTCTAGCCAGCGATGCGGAAGAAAGGCCTGGCAATACGCTTCAGTAAAGATCACAGCCATGAAAAGCCCATGGAGTTAAGTTCTACTGTGTAGCACCCAGGGCCATCCTGCCTGGAAATCATCTTCACAGCAGCAGGCAACCTATCATGTACTGCTGATGAGGATATCTTGGAGAGACCTGGTGGTACAGTGGTGATGAGCTGGGCTGCTAACCCCAAGGCCAGCAGACCAAAACCAGCAGCCACTGTGGGCAAAAGAGGAGGCTTCTGCTCCCCTAAAGAGCTGCAATCGAGGAGCCCCACAAGGGCAGTGCAACCCCGTCCTATGGGGTCACTATGAGTCGGCATGGACTGGATGGCTTGGGTTGGGTTTTGGGAGACTCTCTCTGGTGGCGCCCTCATGGGGCAGTGCTAAGGGCTCAACTGCTAAAGGGAGGATCAGCAATTTGGATTCACCAGTAGCTCGGTGGGTGGGAGAAAGACGTGGCAGTTGGCTTCCATGAAGACCTACGACCTCGAAAAGACTGCTGGACAGCTCCACTCTGTTGTACAGGGTCACCGCACATCAGCATGGACTCAACAGCAGAGTGCTCGGGGGAAAGTACCTATTACTATATTTGTATAATTCAGAGGCATCCGAGGCCATCCCGGCAGATGGAAAGCTTCCTCCCTATTTATTTAGGCTGCCCAGAACCCTTTTAGCGTCTTGGGGTTTCTTTTAAGAATTCCAGCCTTTTCCAGCAGTCCTTTTCCAAGCCCACAGTTTCTGCTTGCACACACTATAAATACTGCTGGTGCCAAGCGCTCCTCCTGAGCTGGAGGACAATTTTGCATCTCCATCGTGAGTCAGACGGAGGCCTTTCACACGCCTGTGTGCCGCAGTGGGAGGCCAAGCTGTTGCACTCCCTGGTCCCCCAGCGTTCATCTTCTTATGGAAAGGTGGACATGCAGCGAAAGGCCAAGAAGGCTAACCTTCAGGTCCAGTTGGTGGTTTCTAACACCCAATCAGAGAGCCACAGGAAAGCACGGAGGTGGCAGGAATGGCTGGAGGCTTTGAAAGGATAGGGGACTGGACCGGCACAGGAGGCTTTTTCTTGAATTCCTGATGGGAAGGATGGGAGGGTACATTTCCAGGAGAAATTTCACAGCATTCCTAAAGTGCCAACACTTTAATTAGAACAGTATTTCAAGTGTCCATGGATATGATGAATAAATAAGGCTGAAAGATACCCTGGTGAAGGGAAAGGGCCTCTGTGGACACATTGAGTTGTCAGAGGAATAAAGAAATATGTGATGACATCCTAAACCCCAATTCTCAAATCCCTTCCCCCAAAGTGGATTCCAGCCCAGAGAAGGCCTAGGGGACACTGCAAAATTGTCCCTAAGGACTTCCAGGGCTGTCATTTGTACAGAAGCAGACTGCCACCATGTCTTTCCCTTCTAGGGCGACAGGTGGGTAGAACCTGCTGACCTTTCTCTTAGTCGTCGGATGCTTTCAGCTCCGGGCTACCAATGCTCCACAGTGTGCACGATCAACGGGATCAGACAGACATTCAATAGATGGTGCTCTGAGGCACGACTCATATTTTACTTTCTTTTTAAAAAAATCATTTTATCGGGGCCTCTAGGAACTCTCATCACAATCCATCCATTGTGTCTGGCACATTTGTATACTTGTTGCCATTGCCATTTTCAAAACATTTGCTTTCTACTAGAGCCCTTGGTATCAGCTCCTCATTTCCTCCCTCCCTCCCTTTTGATAATTTATAAATTATTATTATTTTTCCATGTCTTACAATGTCTGATGTCTCCCTTCAC
>PVJH01032699.1:0-22403 GCA_004026705.1 Nesogale talazaci | reverse complement strand
GATACTAGATAGGCAGGAAACCAGACATGTCCCCAAGCTGGAGAAGTAGACTTGCTCCATGGAAACTCCAGGTGGTTCTACATAGAAGAGTCCCCAGTCCTAAGCACTAACTTCCTACAGCCAGGCCCAGTACATTAAGAGAGTCACCCGCTCCCAGCCCTGCCTCCCAAGGGACTTCCATCCCCACCACACCTGTCGGCTTGTCTCCCTCTTCCCCTCTGTTACCATCCATCCTTCAACGCCCTCCTTGATTCACCTCCTGGCCCAGCCCCAGAGACACTAACTCCCAAAGCAACCAGGAAAGAAATCACCATCCTGCCTCTGCCCACAGAGCAGCGATTGCAATGGCTCTCCTGTGTTTTCAATGGTGGTGAGTTGAAAACGGTCATGTACCTTGATATCACTATTCACAACCTGTTTTTGTTTTGTCTTGTTTCCAGCAGTATAAATCCCTCCCCCCTTTTTTAAATGGGATCCCGGTAATATGGATTTTCATACACAGAGCTAATGCATAAAGTGGGAGGTTGGGGCAGGGAGAAGTCAAGATAGCGTCCAGGCAGAATCACCCACCTGGTGCTCTTGTTGTTAGATCAGGAAGTTAGAGAGGCAAGCCAGAGCAGGACCGAAGGTTCCAGAGGAGGGGGGAGAGGGGGCAGTGAGCAAAAACACCGTAGATAGGGGAATAAGTAGGAAATTAAACAACGGGGAGGACATAGAGATCCTGGTGTGGTTGGAACAACAGCAATCTAGCTGAGAGGAATTACTAAGAGGCAGAAGACCATGATGGAGGGGCAGGAGGAAAGTAAAAGGAAACAGAGGGAAGATCTAGGAAGCAAAGCTATGCTAGAAGTATACGCATAGGTGTGTATTTATGTAAATATATTAATTCCTAAAAATAGAGGCATTGGCATAGATACGTATATGTATGTAGCAATACATTGAAGAAGTGGATGGACTTCTGGCCTCTGCTCAAGCCTTCCCTTGATGCAAAAACACGTTGTTCTAACAACCTGGCTTTCCGTGATGCTCAGCCTCCCTACGTGATCGCTGATGACAAATGGGTGCATAAGCAAATATGAAAAAAAAAGCTGATGGTTTCCAGCTATCAAAAGATATAGCTTCTGGGGTCTTAAAAGATTGAAGTTAAACAAGAGGCCACCCTGGAGAAAAGCAACAAGCACACATGGACGAAGCACACAAGCCTGTGTGATCATGAGGTGTTGACGGAATTGGGTAAAGGCAACAGATGATCCAAAACAAAACAAAACAAAAGCACTTATTGTTGCGAATGAGGGGGTTTGGCGCAGAGACTCAAAATGCTTCTGCGGACTATCCTCTCACAGAAAGGTCACAAGGAAGGGATGAGCCAACCAGGGCACAATATTGCACCGGAAAACACACAATATTCCTCTGGTTCTTTGAGGCTTCCTCACAGCCCCACTAACATGAGCTCAGTCCTGCCTTTCAGTTCTGGCTAGACCAGAGCCTGTACACTGGGGACAGATAAGACCTCACAACACACAGAATCCAGGTCAGATAAACTCCCCAGGAACAAAAATGGGAGCATCAATACCAGGAGGGCTTGGGGAGGAAGGGAGGAAGGGAGGAAGCGAGAGCTCAATGATTGATGCAAAATCCCCCACCCCCAGGGGATTGAACAACAGAAACATGGGTGAAGGGAGACCGTGGTCGGTGTGAGATATGTAAACAATAATAATTTATGATTTATCAAGGGATCAGGAGAATGGAAGAGTAGGGAGGGGGGGGGGAAGATGAGCTGATACCAAGGACTCAAATAAAAAGCAAATGTTTAGAAAATAAAGGTGGCAACCTATGTACAAATATGCTTGATACAACTGATGTATGGAATGTTAGAAGAGCTGTAAGAACCCCAATAAAATGACTTTTTTAAGCAGGAGGTTGGGGTATCTGGAGGTCTGTAGCCCCTCCAACTTGCTGTGGTTCCACATCTCTGCTATGACCTAGCTATGTTCCAAATAGCCTTCTTGCTTTAAAGCCACAACCGTAAAGCATTTCACACGCACTGCTTTAAGAAAACAGGCTGCGCAAATATAATCTACTCAAAAATTCACACTGATTTTTCAGAAGTAGACTGTCAGGCTTTTCTTCCACACATTCAGGGGAGGGCCACTTTAAAGGCCTGGGACCTTCTGCAGGAAGTCCTGTGTTGGATGGAGAGCTAACACCCTCCACTGCTACCAAAAGGCTGAGATACGAGCACCCAGATGCATGCTGGAAGAAAGACTGGGAGATGGAATTCTGAAACACACTTCCCCTTGGACACATAACAACAGTTATTTTCTTTTGCTTGGGGTCCTTCCAGATCTTTCTGATGCTCTCTCCTCATAAATATTTGCCAACATTTTTTTGCTTTACGTGGATTGTATTACACTCTGGACATCTGCATTGCCCTGTAGATCATCTTTTCTCCTTTGACAGTGTCTCAGCGGCATCTTTATGATGCCACACACACAAAAGATCACATATCCTCTTAGCAGCTGCAAAATATTCTGTAGTATGGACAGACCATAATTTAGTTGGCTATTTCTCCACTGACAGACAGGAAGGTCATTCTCAAGTGTTTTACCATTTCAGGCAGGGCTGCACAGAATATCCTTGTCCATATATTTTGTGCCCAGTTGAAAATATTTCTGTTAGCTGGATTCTGAGAAATGGAATTGCTGGGTCAAAGCAACGGCCAATTTTTTTCACAGTTGATTGCTTAGATTCGAAGAAAAAAGGCCCCTGTGCCAGTGGGCTTCTAATAGCATTTCATCTCTTGAACAAGCCATGAGCAGCGACATTTTGCCTTTGACTGAGGGCACCCACTCTCCCAAAGTGAGAGAAGCAGCAGCTCAGGTAGATTTTGGATGGAAGAAAGAAAGGGAACCACTTTTTCTGCCTTTCGTTGACCTTATAGCCGTGTCAAGAAAGTAACCCACAAGGACTGACACCACCAGTGGGCACGCTGAGAAAAGCGGATGCTTACCGAGACTTAAAAGGGTTAAGCCACCAGGTTGTGAGGATGCAGGAGGCAGAGGATTCAGCGATACAGCCCAGGAAAGAGTCTCACTTAAAGACCGGGTCTCTGCTGTGCTTTGGGATTTTTTTTTTCCTAGTAAGCTATTAGTTCAGGGTCAGGAGGCTGCTGATCAATGTTTAATAGCCGGCTCACCTGGGAGAAAGGGCCCTGATTTGTTGCAATGCAAGATTCCATGACGTAGATACTTCTAACTATGGCCGGCTGCAAGCGACAAGCATGATGTCCGGGAATTGAGAGCTGGGAGGAGATGCACAACGTCAGTCTTTAGGAGTCAGTATGAGCAGACACAGCACAGCACTGCTCAGTGTTCATTTCTTTCAACACTCTTTATGGGTTTCTGGTTTTGTGGTTACGTACCTGAATTCGGGGAAAGCATCTCTTGGGCGAGTAAGGAGGGTAGAGGGATGTTTTCTCATAAATCTGTAATCTTTATTTATGGATCACCTTATGCCTTAGTAAGAGTCTTCCCCAATCTTCAAGCGCACGTTTTAAAGCCAGAAGAATTAAAGTGAGTGCGAGTCAGATGGATCTGAATGGGTCTGGCATTGTCACCGTGTGACTTTAGACAAGTTACTTAACATCTCTGGTCTCTAGCAAATCGCTTCCTGCTTCATAGCAGTTATCACAAAGACTGAACAAAATAGCATATAGATAGCATTTAACCCAATGCCTGGGAATACAATGCGTGTTCACTCAATGATGCCTACTATAGAGAAAGTCTTCTGTTTTAAGGAGCAATTAGCTCTTTGGTTATTGCTACCCCTTGAGAGGAAAAAACAAACAAACACTTATGACCAAAATTTTACCAACAAATAAGATATGTGCTTACTTGGGTAATGGACAAACATACAAATGGAAAAGAGTACCCCAGATCAACCAAAATGTGGCTGCAAAGACAAACATGTCTGGAAAGGATCTCAAGAGGGAAATAACCAGTCCCCAGTCCCCCAACTGTGCTTCACAGAACGAGTGTGTCTTGTGAGGGAAGCGTGCTGAGACGGAAACCCTGGGTCCCAACACCCCCTGACTCAGTGACCTAAGCTGCTCTAACAGAAACACCACAGAACAGAAGTGTAATCCCTCATGGCTGCAGAGGCTAAAAGTCCAATTTCAGGCATCAGCTCTAAGGGAAAGCTTTCTTTCTGGGTTAGCACTCACTGGAAAGAGGCCCTTGTCTCCTTTCAACATCGGCGGTCCTGGTGTCCCTTTCAGAGCTCTGTGTGTCTTGACATCACCCTTCTCTGTGGTCTAGGAGGTTCTCAGCACAGGAACGCCTGGTCTTTTTTTTCTGAGTGGTGATCAGTCTCTCCCTCATCTCTTGTCAAATAACAGGTAGTGCAAGGACACTCTCTTGACATCAGATCAGGTTTTTGACCGGTTTAAAGCTATTGCATCCCACCCTTAGAACTGATTGATCTCTCAGATCAGACCACAGGGGATTGATGACATCATGAGAGAACAGCCCAATTACTCATCAGGACATAACAGCCAGTAATCAATGAGAATTATGGCCCCACCAAGTCGACACATTTTGAGGTGAGAGGGATGTGACTCAATCCATGACATCCACCAGGTATTTTCCTAAAGGAAACCTCCCCCCTTGGAGAGTCCAGAGACTTCATTTCTATCAGCCACAGTGATGGCAGCAGACTTGATCCCTCCCCTCAGGGATTTTATAGCAAGAATATGGGATTAGCTCAATAACTGTGCGTGGGCTCCTTACAGACAGCGCGTTGCAAAAGCTGGTAGCTTAATCTGTCAGCTATAAGCAGAGAATGACCTCCATTACTTGCAGAAAGACCCTGTGCTTGGAGAGATCTGACCAAGGGTGGGTGAGTGGACACATGACAGCTTTGAGGAGGCCACCACAGGCTGCACCTACATCTGCTTTGTTTGAAAAAAAAAAAAAAAAAAGGCTTCCTAGTTTCATCCTAGTTCAAACACATGGTCACTTCCCCACAGCCTCATTAATTCTGTTGCCAACAGGAGTGCTTATTGCGATTGACAAGATGACTGGGTCCACAGCCGAGGTAGAAACCGAGCCAACGCTAATGAATGTGCTAATTACCCTTCCCCAGGAGACCCACACTTCTGTGCAGGCAAAGACAAAAAGTGCTTGTGTACACACAAAGACCCGCGGGTCTTTACACCAGCCCTGGGGACTGGCTGTGTTTCAGATTCAGACTCTTTGCCGTTTTAGAAAGGAAATATGGAAATGTGGGGTGTCTGCCGCAGGGTAACATACCCCAGGGGGGTGGAGACAGCCGCCTGTGGTTTCTGCAGTAAAAGAGGTGAGCTTTCACCTGAAGCACACACGGAAGGAAAAGAAAAAGCCCCACGCAGACTCCCTCCCCAGTCCAGGTCAGGATGAGGCGCCAAGTCGGTGATTAAATTCTTTGGGCTTTTCAGACTCTTTGAATTTTAGAAGTGGGTAAAAGGTTGTGGGCCGTATTCATCTTCTTGGTAAAGAGTACTTTCTCCGGACCAATTAGAACTCAGTAGGACCGAGCAGATCTTTCCAGAGAAGCAGAGGCGCCCACCCAGTGCCATGGAGTCCAGGGCAACCCAGAGCAGCCCTGCAGGACGGAGGGGAACTGCCCCCCAAGGGGGGGTGCGGGGTGGGGAGGGTGTTCCGAGTCTATCCCACTTGGCAGAAACAGATGCCCTCGTCTTCCTCCTGAGAAACAGCTGGTAGGTTCTGGCAGCCAAGGTTTCTATTAGAAGCCCAATGCTCGCCCTACCATGCGGCCAGACCCCCTGCATGTTACCTGACACTGTATGATCATCGGAGCCCTGAGGGTGCAGGAGCTAAGGACTCAGGCATTCGTTGAAAGGGTGGAGGTTCGGTTCAGAGAGAGAAAGGAAGAGGGTTGCTTCTCAAAGTTTTACCGGCTGGAGGGTAGCTCTGCTCTGCCCTATGAGGCTGCTATGAGCAGAAATCAATGCAAGAGCACAAAACAACTGTATCTGTTATATTATAGTGTTCTATCCTACTGTATTTACCACGTGGAATTATATTGCACTGTGTTATTATAGCATGGTTGGGGTTATCAGCTTATTGTGTGCCACCAGCTGCCACCCACCCCGCCACCCACCTCTGCCCTTCACCAGACCAGTGCTAGCAGAAATCATCCCTGTCTTGTTCCCTGTAGGCTCTTCGGGGCCTCACAGAGACTGAGGGAAGAAGCGATTAAAATCGTGAATGGGTAAGTCAGGAAGATAAGCTCACTTCTCTGTGCTCCCTCGGCCCTGACCAGGGTGGGAGGAACAGAGACGGGGAATCTTGACTGATGTGTTTCCAACCCTGCCTCCTGAGGAGCTCAGTGAGAACCTGGTCATCTTTGACCTCGGCCGTCCAGAGGCTCTCCTCACTTCTGCTCTCTCACTGCTCAAAAGCCAAATTGTAGCCATTACATTATCTATTGTCAATTTGAGACAGATGAGTGAAGGGGTGGAGTTTAGCCTATCAATCTGGTGGCAGCTTGATGACCTCATTTGGAGACACTAAGGAGATAAATAGCTCTCTGGAGGTGGGACACAAGCTCACTCCCTGGGAGACTTGAGGCTGACAAGACACATGAAACTTCGCTTGTGCCCTGGGCAGGAGAACCCATGTGGAGACCCCTACCAGTGCTGAGATGCTTACAATGCCACTGGATCCACAAGACTTCCCACCCACTGGCCTGCGTGCGATCTTCCTGCATGCAGCATCATTTCATGTGCTTCATGAGTCTGAACAGGACTTTATTGATTGGTATGGGACAATCAACGGGTTAGTTAATGTTGGACATATGGGCTTGATCTGGACTGGGCTGGGATCTTGCTCTTATAGAACGCTCTTTCCTATACACATGAGTGTCTATGAATTTATTTCTCTAGTCTACCTGGACTACCACACAAGCCCGGTGCACCTCCTTAAGGGCCCACTGCTATGGAGTAATTCCAGCTGACAGCAACCTTATGGGACAGAAGAGAATGTCCCCACCACCACCACCATTGGAACCACAGGGTTTCCAAGCCTGTGACTATTGATGGAAGCAGGCTGCCTCACCTGTCTCCTGCGGAGCAGGTGATGGCTGTTGGCAGCCTAAGACTTAACTCCTAACACCACCACCACCTCCTTGATTGAAGGAACAGGAGGTAGATCTTTGACTTATTGCGAGAGTCCAGACATTATGGGTCGTGCTATTCAGGCACCATGAAACTAACCAACTTCCCCTGTGCAAATCAACGTGCAAAGGTATTTCCAAAAGTTCCTGAATAAATGAAAAGAATGCTGCGTGTGCAGCAGGTTCACCCCATACAATACACGCCATCTGATTTCTTGCCTGCTGCACAAAACCTTTTTAAAGTGTTGCAAAGCAAGGATGTTACTTTGGATGGCTAAGGTGTGACCGACCGAAGCCAGGGTATGTCCAATTACTTTATATGCACGTGAAAGGGAGATGCTGAATATGGAAGACTAAAGAGGAATGGTGCACTTGGATTGTCTGCTGGTGAAGGACACTTAACGTACTTTACACAAACAGCTCTGTCTCCAAAGGACAGCCAGAAAAGGCTTCTTGGAAGTGAGGAGTGCAAGACGTCATCTCACATACTTTGGGTGTGCTGTCAAGCAAGACCAGTCCCTGAGAAGAACCTGATTCTTGGTAGAGCAGGGAGGCGGTGAAAAAGAGGAAGACCCTTGATGAGACAGAAGGACACGGTGGGGCTCAAACATAACAATTGTGAGGATGGCCCAGGAGCAGGCAGCGTTTGGTTTTGTTGTGACTATGAGTCAGAGGAGACTTGACAGCACCTAAGGACAACACAGTTTGTCCACAACTATACTGCAGTTCCCACTGTAGTTAAGTTTAAGGCAACCACACTGTCAAGTTTCAAATAGGACACAGGCACCTCAATCCAACTACTACTGTATGGTAACGGTGTTCGCAGGCCTTTGATGCCCAGTTCTGAGTATGTGACCTCACTGAAGTCTCCTTCTGATTTACAAGCGTGCCGAATGAGGCAGCACATGGTGTCTGTCTTAGGTAACTTGCTCAAAGTTGCACAGCTAGTACAGGGGAGGTCAGGACTTGAAGCCAAAAAGCCTAGCTACCAAATGTCTATGCTTCATCCCTAAATTAAGGCTCCCTCTGTTTCTAACTAAACCCCAAGTCTTCAATTGATTTAGAGAACAATCTGGTGCCACCCTGGGGCCAGAATACAAATGGGACTACTACTTACCAAGATGCCATATGATCTATAAATCCATCATTTCCTTTTAATGAAACAAAACACACACTGATTGCATAAGGAATATCCCCATTGCTCCCTCCTCCAGCCCCCCTCCACCCCCTGTCTGCAAGGCTGTGGTGCTTATCAGCATACCAGCTACAGATGCTTTTAACCACTGCCCCTAAACCTTCCATCTCTCCCAGATTTTCACTCCTTTGAAACAATAGGGCATCACTCAGAATAGCACCCATGGCACAGATTTTGGGATTTTTTTTTTGTTTGCAGCTTCATGGTTGGTTTGGGTCAAACTTTTTTTAAAGATCATTGGCGGGGGGAGGGGGGGGCTTAGAGTTCTTACAATAATCCATACATCGATTCTATCAAGCATATTTATACATACATTGGCACCATCATTTTCTAAACATTTATTTTCTATTTGAGTCCTTGGTATCAATTTATCTTTATATCCATCTTCCACCACCCCTGCTGCCCCATCAAACTTTTTTATTTAGAGTTCTGTAATTGTTTAACACACACTTTACATGGTCTGGGTGGGGAAGGGGGGGTAATATCTTGCACATTCCCAAGGAAATGTCAGAAAGGCAACCTATTAGCCAGCATTCTCTATCCTTTTTGTTTGGGGTTTACTGTGTGAAGAGCACTTTCCTTAAGTAAGCAACGATCTCCACACCCTCCCCTGAGAGCATCTTGAGATTTCAGTTTAGAGATGCCCTGAAATCTCAAAGAGTAGCAGCAAAACCAATCACCCTTCTACTATCTGGCTGGTTTATGGAGGCAGAATGAGTCATCTCTCCATTTTAGACGCTGGACGTTTGTGGGAGATGGTATTGCGTGCCTCTTTGAGGAGGAAGAATCAGATAGGGGGTGGCCTTCAGTGACACTTAGGATCATTGCAACCTGAGGACCCAAGTCAAAGCTTACACGTTCAACATGTGCTGACTGAAAGTGGTGTCAGAAAACTAAACAGATTTGACTCTCATAAGAACATAAGAATTATGGAGGAGAACTTAAAAATGGGGAAGGTATTTTTTAAAGGAACACAATTGTTCCTTAATGGTCCTTGGGTAGATAGGACAGAACACTTCCCTTGTTTTTGCTTGTTTCTGTGAACAGGGAGTGGGGTCCAAGGTCTTGTTTGTTTTAGTCTCTGCTTCTGCCTCCCCCTCGATCAGACTGGCTTCCTCCATGGCCACCACCTCTTGGCGCTCCACGGCTTGGCTACGATTCTCCACCTGTGGGTCGCGACTCCTTTGGGGGTTAAATGACTCCTTCACCGGGGTCACCCAATTCTTAACAGTATGACGAAGTATGACAATGACGAAGTACAAATGAAAATAAGTTTATGGTTGGGGAGTTCACCACCACATGAGGAACTGTGTGAAAGGGTCGCGGCATGAGGAAGGTTGAGAATCTCTGTGCTAGAGGAATCACATGGGAGAGGAGACCCCCGTCCCTATGAAAGGGGAAGCCCTCTCTCTTTCTTGTCTGCCAAGGACACTTGAGTTGTTATCACTTCAGCTGTTTGAAGAGCTGTTTCTTCTTCCATCATGTCTGACCCTGAGTGCTGCTGGCCTCGTCAGAGTGACTGCTTCCACCGTAATGGCAGGGGCTGGAGCACTGTGTGAGTTGCCATAGTTCTCGTGGGAATCTCTGTAGCAGACTCCACGTGGATGGTCTGAATAGTCCCATCACGACCGTTGCCATCTCTATCACTATCACTTCTGGAGAGCTAGTTCTCCTGTGAACTGGAGTGACCATGATCACCATAAGTATAATCTCTTATGTCACAAGAACTGGGGCAACCTCTGCTTAAATAACTGCCTGTAGTTGAACAACCTGCATCTCTCAGGGACAAATAAACATCTCTGTGGGAGGTCAGGGGTTCCTTTCATGGAGAGCTTCCATAACTACCTCTTCCAACATGATACAGGGCCTCTTTCTCCCATCCCACTGCTGCTGGGCACTGGTCCTCAAAGGGTTGTGGTGGAGGTTTGCTTCTTACAGGAAGGGGTCCCCTGGAAGCACTCATGCTGAAACTCATGAAATAATCATTCATCAGCCATATCCTTCTCCACTTGAAGGGGGCCCCCATCACTGTCTCCTCTCCCGCTTCAAAGACCTCTCTGGAGGCCCCTGCCTCTTGGAAATGGTGGCAGTCCACGCCTACGGCTCTCCAATGTTGGTTTAGAGGCTTGTTCGACCTGGAAGGCTTCTCCATCCACACCCCTTCCATTCCTATCTTGGGCTGCACCTTTAGCATCTGCTGGGCTTCCAAAGGTGGATTTGTTTGTTTCTTGGTCTTTTCTCAGGAGTACTTGCACAATCTATCCCTCTCTGCCAAACACTTCTTTGAAGGCCTTCTCATTTGTTTCTTTACTAAGCCCAGGGTGCCACTAACATATGTCATTTGTTTTTGCCCCATGATGCCCTCCAGAACGAATCATTTCCTCAATTCTGTTTGTTCCAGATAGTGCTTTGGATACAGTGGGAAAGGTAGGAGACGGAAGTTCTACTCTCTGGAACTTCCATTCAAGAAGAATGGGGCAGATCACACACATGCATGCACCAGGGCAGTTTGGGGAGGGCAAAAACGTCATGCCACGTGGATGGGCGAGGGGTGACTTGGGGATTGGATTGTCAGAGAAAGGCTTGCTCAGGAGGTGGTCTTTGCCTGGCACGGATTCACTCTTCTCACTCCTGCATGCTGTTTCCCTGCAGAAGTGAACGAACCAGGCACAGTGGCCAGAGCAGCTGCCTCTCGGGAGACAGGCGGCAATGCCCATCCAGGGATATCTCAGGAACTGAGGCATTCCCCCTTATGTGGGGACAATGAAGGGATCCTAAAACTGCGGATGAGAGTCCCCCAGGGGCGCAAACGGTCCACTCAGCTGCTAGTTGAAAAGCAGGAAGTTGGGGTCCTCCCTAATGGCACCTCAAGAGCTATGTCTGGTGATCCACTTCCCCCCCAAAAAAGCAGGCACTGAAAATCCTGCGCAAACTGCTACACTGCTGTGTAAACCTTCACGCAAAACAGGCTGTTACTGGGGGAGCAGGAATCTATAGACCCCAGATGTGCATGAGTGCGAGCAGGCTCCAGGACCACTCTGCAACACAGGCTATGGCGCCAACAGGCCTTTCATGCTGGGAAGTAATTATTTCAGCCCCAACATGAGTTCAGAAAGGCATGGAGTAGTTGCGAAACCTGCTCTGACTGCCACCAAGACTGGTATCCTCAAATGGCCACCAGCAACAAAATGCTTGCTTCCAGTCCAACAGAGGCAACCAGAACGGGAGACAGACAGCGGTCAACACCCTCTTCTTGTCATTTCCGGCAAATAGGATCCAAAGAAAGCTACAGTGATGGGAAAGTATAAATTGAAAATTCAAGTCCGATCTATCCCACGGACCTGCCCTCTGGCCTCGTTCTCTACAATTAGCCCCTCCTCCAGGACACACACAGAAATCTTGGTTGGATAAAGCAGGCAGCCTTTCATTTAATCTTCACAACAATCCCAACATAGCGAGTGCGGCTGCGGCTGCTGCTGCTGCTGCTGTCAAGCGCCCTTGAGTCAATTTCAACTCATAGCCAGGCTAAGTAGGGTGGGGCAGAACAGTCCAGTGCCACCGTCACGAGGCAGATCTGTCCCCCTGCAGTAGTACATCACTTGCTTTCCTTCCATGATTGTTGGTTGTGCATTCAAGGAAACAAAACCCCTGACAACTTCCATCTTTTCTCCATTGATCATGATATTGTCTGTTGGTCTGGTTGTAAGGTTTTGGGTTTCTTTACAAAAAGACATAATTCATATTGAAGGTTGTAGTACTTAATCGTCATCATCAAGTGTTTCAAGTCCTTCTCCCTTGCAGCCAGCAAGGCTGTGTCATCTGCATAGTGTAGGTGGTTCAGGAGCTGATCTTGATTCCATACAGCTGATCTTGATTTCATACGGTCCATCTTCTCAGATTACCTGCTCAGCACGCAGATGAGTATAGTGAGAACCCACCCACGATGCACTCGCCTCTTCTGATTTTAAGCAATTCCAGGTCCCCTTGTTCTACTCACACAACTGCCATTTGGCCTGCCTACAAGGTCCATAGGAGCGAAATTAAGTATGCTGACAATCCCATTCTTTGTAAGGTTATCCACAGTTTGTTATGATCCACATCGTCAAATGCCTTTGTGTAGCTGGTAACACATACACACACATCTGATATCCTCTGCTTTGAGCTCAAAGCCATCTAATGTCAACAATGATACCCTTCATTCCATGTCCTCTTCAGAATCTGACTTCAATTTCTGGCAGCTTCCCGTCAACGTATGCTGCGACTGTTCTGTTTTTAGTTTTCTTTGGCCACATTTTAGGAACACATGCTATTAATTACCTTATTGGACAATTTCCGTCTTCTGTTGTACCTCCTTCCTTTCGAAGAGGCACAAGTATGGATCTCATTCGGTCCGGTAGCCAGGTAGTTGTCTTCCACGTGTACTGGCACGGGAGAATGAAAGCTTCCAGCACCGCGCTAGTCTATCTGCCTGTTGGAACATGTCCACAGGTATTCCTTCCATGCCCCGAGCCTTGTTCTTCACCAATGCCTTCAGTGCCACTTGGACTTCTTCCTTCCGTGTCACTGGTTTGTGATCGTATGTCACCTCTTGAAATGGTGGACCGTCGACCAATTATTTCTGGTACAGTAGTGCTATGCAGTCCTTCTATTGTCTTTTGATGCTGCCTGCATGGCTCAATATTTTGTCCTTACTCTTCTGATCTTTTCATCCGAGGCTTCCGTGTTTTCTTCCATTCTTTCAGCAGGAGACAGGCTGGGCATGTTTTTACTTTTGACTTTACTCCTTCTAGGTGTTTGCATAACGCTTTACTTTGTCTTCTTGGGCAGTCTGTTCTCTGTTCCGCTCTTTCATTTCCTTAGTTCTTCCGTTGAAAAGCCCGGAGCTCACAATGCCACTCGCTGGCAAATGCGTTACTGGACTGGCATAGGACCAGACAGCATTTGGGGCTGTGGTCAGAGGGTCACCAGGAATGAGGGGCCAATGCCAAGGCATCTGACCACAGGAAAATTCTGAACTAAGACGGTCGCAGTGCTACACCTGACTTCAAGGAGCAGGCGAGGACTGGACTACCTGGTGGGTGGCACGAATGCCACCTTCTTCAGCCCGCCTCGCCAAGGTGCACAGAGTCTATGCACTGAGTGCTTTTGTTCTCTTCCTCGCTTGATCTTCTCTTTTGGCTGACCTGCTACTGAGAATGAAACATCAGAGAACTGGGGTCTGTCTAACCAGACCCATTCATTCTCTCCCGGTGGCTGTGCAGGAGCAGGGGCTTTTTAAAATCTGTGGGAACCAGGGCGCCTTTTTAGTTCATTTAACTGCCTGAAGTCAGCATTAACAGCCCACTTCCATCTTCTCGCTTGAGCCTGCATATTTAAGACGTGGAAGGCTTGGCTGGATCCAGATTTAATTTTACAAGGGGAAGGGGGGCTGCTTTTGAACTTTAAGAAGGAGGCTGGAGGCTCAGCAGGAGCTGCGTTAGCAGAGGGAGGAAGTGAAAAGCCCTGTGGTCTTGAAGGAAATGCTCCTAAGCGGAAATGCTAAAGCTTCCAGTCGGTGAGCATTAAATGAGACTTCAAAAGCACTGCTAGTTTAAATATTGTTTAGAGGACTGAAGTATGGCTCCTTCTCCCTCCGGCTGAATTTTAAATAATCCCTAATTTGATTACACGGGGGAGAGGCTGGCAGAACCAACATTAAATGAGCTTCACTGTTAATTATTCAGAGGGCTTTTTATTGTGTAATCAAACATAAGAATCCTATAGAAAGCTTGGTGTCATACCCTCAGCCTATGAGCTGGTAAAGTTCAGGAGGGTCCTGCTGGAGAGGTGCCTGTACCTCCCCCCACCCAGAGACTGCCTGTGACATTGCTACCCAGGCTCCACCTTAAGAAGCCAGTCTTTTAAAAAAAAAGAAGAAGAAGAAGAAGAAGAAGAAGCCAGTCTTAGCTAAGGTATGCCCCAGTGACATCAGTCCTCCTAGGTCTTGGCACCCTACCCTGCTCTCTGTCAGTGTCCCTGCCACCAGAACTGGTGTGTCCATCTTCCCATTCCTGTCTAAGCTTCTAAGAACCAACCAAATGGCTGAAAGGACCTCACTCATCTAAAATCACTTCTACAGAGAAAATGGGGACAGAGGAGGAGATGGAAAGTGAGCGAGTGGGTGAATGGGTGGGAAGGATGACAGATAAATAAGACTGAAAGATCAATATATTGATAAATTGATCAATAGAGAGATAAAAACACAGGATCAAAAAGGTGAACAGATTGATGGGTTTCTCAATAGAGACAAAAGTAATAAAGATAGAAAGATTCAAGGAAATGATAGATGAATAGGCCAACGAATAAATAAATGGATGGATGTGGCTGGGATTCTACCTGCTTATTAAGAGAGACCCCAAATCTAAAAGGCTCTAAAAACTCATTTGTTTTATAATTTATTTGGCAACAACATCTGACTTGAACCAAACTGATCGGGTTGTAAAACCCAACCTGAAGCTATTTGTTATCAGCATGTATCCCGTTTACGTTCACAACAAACCCATTCCCTAGCAGAAGTATCCGTGTCTTTGATAACAGGAGGCTGCCCCCAGATTCCAGGGTCCACCCTCCTTTTCAAAATGCCCACCACTGGGCAGCACCTCCAGCCCCTGCCTTTCCAATGGGACGAAGCATGTTGCTGGCAGAGGTGCTGGGGATTCTGTCTCTTACCTGTGGGGGGGGGGGGGGGGGGGGCGTGCAGGAGGGAGATTGTCTCGGTCTTGTGGGGCTAAAGCAGATCTCATTCAGGAGAAGGGGCTCAAAGGGGACAGAGAAACTGGAATTAGGAGGGATGCTGGAGAGGCCCCCCTCCAGGGAGGCATCCTGGAGTTTCAGCCATGTTCCTTCCCTGTAAATCTGTATCTGACCACATCGCTGGGCCACTGGGTTTGCTTCTCCATCTGTAAAACTGGACGGCAATGGCCCCATCATATGGTGTTTTTTTTAATCAATTTATTTGAGGTTCATGCAACTCATCGCACTCCATCCATCCATCGTGTCAAGCACATCTGTACATCTGTTGCCCTCATCACCCTTAAAACATTTGCTTTTCGCTTGAGCCCTTGGTAGCAGCTCATTTTTTCCCTCCATGCCTGCTCCCCACTCCCTCATGAACCCTTGATAATTTATAAATGATTACTATTTTGTCACACCCTACACTCTCCGACCTCTCCCTTCATCCACTTGTCTATCTCCCAGGGAGGAGGTTAAATGTAGATCCTTGTAATCAGTTCCCCCTTTCTACCCTACCTTCCCTCCACCCTCCGGGTATCACCACCCTCACCACTGGCCCTGAAGGGATCATTTGTGCCATCACGAGCGTCTGTTGCAGTTATTCAGTGAGAATGCACTCAGAGTCCTGCATTCACCGAGCCAAACTCCTTTGGGTTGCATTCTGAGTCCCACATCACTCCCTCCCACTGCCATCCCTAACTCAGTAACATCTCCTCCGTGTCACTCACAAGTGTCCCTGATGGTGGGGCCAGGGGCCACAGGGATGCAGACAAGCTTTACAGTCAACCCCCAGAGTCACTGCAAACCTGCCCAGAATTTAGATAGGGATCTGAGTCCAATATGCAAATGCAACCAGAGTACATACACACACACATTCACATGCACATACACACACATACACACATGCACATACACACATACATACACACACACCACTTCCCTCAGCCCTACCCAGCAGCAGTGACCACTCCTAACCTTGACTTTCCCTCCTTGGACTACACCCCCCAAGCCCAGCCATGGAGACCTGTCCCTCTCCCTCCTTCACAAGTGCTAAGGGGGCCATGGGGGCTGCAGGGAGCAATAGAGACTGGCCACCAGCTTGTTGTAATAAACCAAGTGTTTGGGAAACAGAAAATGCTACCCCCCTGCTTTTTCCCCCTCAGGGACCCTGGTGGAAGCAAGAGCACAGTGAAAAAAATCCTCAAGGACAAGTCCATGGGACAGAAGTGGGAACATTTTGTCACAGCATCCAAGGTAAACCAAGGGCATAGGACATGATCCTGCAGCCACCAGCCCCCAACTTAGTCGGGGGCCAGTCTTTTCTTTGATAGGACTTTTTTTTCCTCCATAGTTGGTTCTTGATGTTAACGAAAGTCAGAAGCACATGCTATTGGATGGGTTTCTGTAAATTTCAATTAAAATGGTTGTCTGAGGATTATAGAAGAAATGACATTTGGCTGGATACCGTTTGGCAGGGGAGGGGCACTGGGGACTGCTTAATAAGATGTCACCAGCAGGAAATGGGCTCACCTCAGCCTGTCTTTCGAATCAATAACAGCCATTTCTCTCTTCTTTTTTTAATACTCAGTCTGAAAATAAGAAGTAAGGGATTTCACAAGACTTTCTGCAAACTAGAATGCAAGCTTAGTGTTGTTAATAAGAGGATGCAGAGGTCTCTTCTGGTCACTCGAAGCTATTCCTAAACCCAAACTTCCCCAATTCTTTCTGCTCCACAAACTAGAACCTTAATCATGATCATGGCTAGAGGAGATATTTAAAGAGTGATTGTGACTCTGACCCACAAAGTAGGTACAGTACTCATCCCTGCCCACCTCACGATGTCAGTGAAGAACCCAGGAAACAATATGGAAACTCAATTTAGAAACTTTAGAAATGGTGAATGTTACTACGGATATATAATTTTATATAATATAAAATTTTAGGATCCAAGGAATCACATTTGGAGGGCTAAGGTGTCCCTGGTACTTTGACTCACTTCCGTATGCATGCCAAATTTGGACAATGAAAAAGTAAGACCGAAGAAGAATTAATGCCTTTGGATTACAGTGCTGGTGGAGAAAACACTGAATCTAACATGGAATTCCAGAAGATCAAAGAGATCTGTCTGGGAAGAAGTACAGCCAGAATGTTCCTTGAGATCGACGATGGCAAGACTTGTCTCCCGTGTTTGGGCCGTGTGATCAGGAGAGACCGGTCTCCAGTTGAGGCCATCATGGGGGTCAAGCAGAGGGGAAGCAGCGAGGAGGAGGGCAGTCGGTGAGAGAGACGGACCCAGCTGCTGCGGCAACGGGCTCAAAAAGAGCATCGTGTGTGCCGGTGGCATGGGCCTGGGCGGAGTTTTGTTCTGGGGGCCTTGGGGCCACAGTAAGGCATCTCCAAGCGACCTAACAATGACAACAACAACAAGGTCTGTGCTCAGGAAGCTCTTCCACTTCGCCCTGCAGTTTCAGACTCCTAATACTCCCACAGGGCCCACGCTTAACCCAGGTGGGCAAGGAGGAAGCTAGGATGCAGGGGGGTAAGTCGTTAGCCTGAGGTCCCCCAGTTGGGCCCGGAGAGAGCCCAAAGCTAAAGCAGTGTCTGTTTATGAAACACGAGACTGTGCTCTCCGTGAGACCGCTATAATCGCCCTCGTGAAGCCTGCCACCCTTGTTGGCTCTCATCGGAGTGAAAGGCCTGAGAGCTATGAGCCTTTGTTTTTATCACAGAAAGTTACTATGGAGACAACGTGCATACCCGGCTCCAGAAATTCACAGAGAAAACAGGTGCCACAAACCTTTGCCTTTAAAAAAAAAAAAAGTCCTTCGGGAATAGTCTAGTCTAAAACTGGAGTGAGGGAAGGGAGGAATTAAAGAACATAAATTTTCACAAAGGTGAATTCTCTCAGAAAGCGTGTGGGTTCCGTCCTGGACACACAGTGGTGGAGAAGTACTAAGCTGTGAATCCGGGCATGGCTCAGTCACTCACCCACTGGGTGAACCTGGCCGAGTCCTTTCCCTCTCCTGCCCTCTGTCTCCTTCGCCCCATGCAACCGTGGTCAGAGATGCATCAGTCAGAGCCTGCAGCCCCCGATAGTCTCTTCCGCCAGCAGAGAACTTGGCAGTGCCTAGGCAGTGACAAAGTCACAAACTCTGGAGCCCCCAAGGGCCAGCCAAGCCCTGTAAGTGAGGAGGCCAGCCGGAGGCCCAACAGTAGGGAGGGGTGGAGTCTGCAGAAAGCTGGAGCTACAGGCAAGAGTCTGCCGGATGTCAGTTTATTCTGCCACATAAGAATCAGAGGAGGCCAGGGCTGATCACTTTCAAAGGGAACCAAGAAGCTAGCTTCTAATCTCCCAATTGCTGAACTGATGGATGGTTAAACACAACTTTGTGAGGGCCACCCATTTGCAGCCCAGTTGTAAGAAAGTGCAGGGAGCCAGTCTGGGAAAATCTTCTCTTCTGTTGCCAAAAAACAGTCTCTAGTGAGGTGGAACACAGGAGCTGGTTAATAACACTTTTGAGGAAAATCTAGAAAATAAAGAAGTCCATTTGGGGGTTGAAGCCAAATCTGTGCAAGGTTGGGTTCACTAAAGGGCACCCAAGATGCTGAAGTGGCCTGTCACATCTTCCCCCAACATTCTATTTTCCTGCCACTCTCAATTAATCAGAAGTGTCAGCCCTCCGCTTTGGATTCCCCAGCTGGGGTGGTTAATTGAATTTTAATTAATGGCAGCGTTCAGAGTCTGGAATAAAATCCTAGCTCCAGGAGAGCTCGTGCAGAGCTGTGGATGAGGAAAGCTCTTTGTAGATCCTCACAGTCCACTCTCTCCACCGGTGACAGTGGAGGAAACTGAGGCAGGGGGCAATAACTTGCTCAGGGGCACCCTGAGACCTCCTGGCTTGTGGGCCGGTGCTCCGTACAAAATCCAGGCTGACTGTAGCAGAAACTGTCCACAGCTGGCCCTGGTCTAGAGAGTCAGATGTGAGCACATCTGGCCCGAGATGCCAGGAAGTAAGGGGTTTCTCTTACCCATGCGGGACATCCTCCCTCCCTGCCATGGTGGCTGGCTCCTGTCAGACCAGCCAGCTTGGCACCAGCAGTAGTGCCAGCAAACGGGGAGTTATATCAAACTCCCAATCTTTCTGAGGACAGAGCCTGCCTGTTCTCGTAAGTTGCTTCTCCTTGATCTGGTTGAACCCTGTTCTTCCGAAGCTTCCTGTGCCCTCCAATACTTAGGTGTCTCCTGTGCGGATGCATTCTGTCCTTTGTGCTTTATGGGTTTTGTTTACAATTTGGAAGATGGGGCGTGCCATGTCGTAGGCACCACAGCCTTCCCCATCTCCTTAGCTCCACTCCCACCCCTGTTTTCCCTCACCCTTCTCCTTCCTTTGTGCAACCATGAAATCCCTCCCTCCTCCTAGTGCAGTAAAGGTCCCTCCTCAAAGGGAGGAAAACAGTAACTACTTTTGATCACAGAGGGAGTCCCTGAAAGGCATCTTGCTATATACAATGGTCCCCACACTGTTAGGAATTTACTAGATGCTAGGTGGCCTTCGGTCTGATCCCTCCCCCCACCCTTTCTCTCCCCTTCGGGCTCCAAGCACTGCATTGCATCCAAACAACAGTCTGCTCTCCAAAGGCTTTCACCTTAACATCCCTAAAATGAATGAAACTGTTTCCATTGATTGTGTGCATACTGAGACCTACTCTTTACCCATTGTACAGCCGGTCTTTAAATACCAGACTAAATCATCAGCATGAATGGGGTCAAAGGCATGTTCAATGCCAGTGAGCAAGACAAAAAGCTTGTGATTAACTTGATGACAGCATGGACTAGATTCGAGTGCAGCTCTGCTGCTTGCTGGCTGTGGGTCCTTGGACAAGTAAGAAAGCTTCTGAGACTTGGAACGAGGGTCTAACAAGGATGAGTGCTTAGGCATGTGTGCATGCACATGCGCGCGCACACATACACACACGGAGCTGTAATGAGATCCTTCCGCGAAGCTCCACCCCCCCCCCTGCAGAATTTGTCCCTCAAAATGCCCCTCAGCATGGTTGTCCTCCAAGCCAGCCCTGACTGTAAGCCCCCATCTGTGCCAACTTGGACTGTTCGCTGCAGTATTTTCCGTAGCTGGTTTTTCTGAAGGAGATTGCTCTTGTTCTAGAGGGTACCAGGCCTTTCTTTCAAGGCACCCCTAGACAGACTCAAACCTTAACTGCTTGCCTTCCTCAGGGACTCTGCACGCTCCTTACATAATTCTTAACACCTCCATGGACATGTCTGTTCAGCCCTGTCTGCCCACCACAACCCTGTCTCTTCCTCCATCAGACAAATCTGCTTCCCTCAAACCTATTCCCCACATTTCAGGGTTGGACTTCTCCCCACCTTGTGTTCTGGGAAGATAGCCCTTCATCTATTGAGGCCCAGGCATTACCCTTAGTCAACAAGACTCTTGGTCAACAAGAAGTTGATCAATTCAATCTGTGGTCAGAACCAAGATACATCTAAATGAGTTCAACTGATACTCTTGACACAGGATAGTCACTAGCCCTGGTGGTAATAATAAAGAAAAGGGGAAAATGACCCTAGGGGCACGGTGACATCCTTGGAACACGAATTCAGCTTCTGTGGTCAGCAGGCTCAGGCACCAGGCCCCTCGATGGACAGAATCAGCCCCAGCCTGTGTGCTTCACCTTGTGGAGTTCAATGTGCCCTTCTGGAGACCCAGGCTGGGGTCTCAAGGTGTTTGGAAAGAGCTAAAGGAACTCACCCTCACAGATGGGTTCTCTCTCTCTCTCTCTCTCTCTCTCTCTCCTTTTCTTCCTCTGTGGCCGCCCCTTCTTTCTTTCTGAAATTCCATCTCACTCCTCTCTTGACAGCAAACCAAGAAGCCCAAGGTCCCAGCAGTCCGCACCATGGTCCGAAAGTCAAGCCGGCGAGGCTCCACGCTCAGTCTGTCTCGGACCAGCGGGGGGTCATCCCCCCAGAGCAGCATGATCTCTGTGAACCCGGGCTCTGATGAGCCTCCAAGTGTGGTGACCCAGGGGACAGGTAGTAAGGATATCGAGGACAACGAGTCCTGCTCAACCAAGACGGATGAGGAGCCTCTTCATCTCAGTAAGTCCTGCCTCAGATATGACCACCTGTACCAACCGTTTGCCTGGGAGGCGGACACCAGAAGCCCATGTGCTCCCTCTCTGTCTTCATCTAGAACTGATTTCAAGGGGGCATCTCCCAGCCCTGGTCAGTTTCCTTGGTCCTACCTGCCTTCCTCCACTAGTCATCAGAAAAACACTGCTGAACTTGGATTCTACAGATCTATTTCTCCTAGGGGGACAGGTCAAGGGTCCATGTATACACAATGGTATCATTTTAACATGTCATCCATATACATGTCATAATGAGGTTACTTTCACACTGTTTCCATCCCACGTCTTTGAAGTCTGGTGTCTTTCCCCTTTGCCAGCTTTATGAGTGTGTCCCTTACATACCACAGAACTCGCTCATTTCAAGCACTTCAAGCATTTCAAGTGATCTTTGACCACTTACAGAGATGGACCACCATCTCCACAGCCCAGAATCTACAGCTTCTGTACTGACCGGAGAAGAGACCAGGCCTACTGCAGGACCCAATCTGCTGGCTCTACTCAGTGGGCCCAAACTGAGACCAGGCTCTCTTAGACCATGTGAAATGCCCAATGCAACCTAGACTGGGCAGGGCTGAGCCCTCAGGGCTGTGGGGATGTCAGGGAGCTGGCAGTGAAAGGAGACTATCAAAGAGGCCAGCCTAGGGGGAGTCCTAGTGGGCAAGGACTGGGGATGGTAGAAGGGCAACAATATAGTAGATGGCCAGGATGGGCTGCCATTGAGAAAAATTCTCACCACCTCCCTTGTCAGCAAGTGGCTGGGAGAGGCCACGCCAAGTCCAGAAAAGCTGTTTGCTAAGAATCTGCAAGCGTTAGCTCAGAGAATGTGGATGTGTGACTCTAGAGATTTTCTTCAAGCATTTTTTCATCCAATATGTATTTGCTAAGCACCTACTGTGTGCCTGCAGGATATTCCCTCCCGATCTTACACTTGAAAAGGAGACAGACAAGAAACAAGGAAGCTGAAGGCCAGAGACCACAAGACAGCAGCAGACCACAGGTGCTCAGGAGAAAAATCAAAGGGCTAGGGAGAGACTGTCAGGGAGGATGGATCAGCCCTAGCTCTGCAGTCAGCCAAGCTCCTGGCAGCTCTAGGGTTGGAATTGCAGTGCAGAGA
>PVJH01032698.1:0-22434 GCA_004026705.1 Nesogale talazaci | reverse complement strand
CCCTCGGGTGTCTGAGCCCCAAGCTGTGTGCGGGCTAGAGAGCCACGGTCAGGGCCTGCTCACAGAAAAACCGGCCACCGCTGCCTACGCCCATGTGCGAAACACACCCCGCTCTCCCCGATGAAGGCTCCGATCTGGTCAAGGGAGGCTTTAGAAACAACAAAGCAGCTGTAATTTTAAATACCAACGATAGTGACCAAGTTTCTCATGGATGCCTTAAAGAAGTCTGGAAAGGCTATCCAGAGTGCCAGCACCCAGAGACAGGTGTGTGTGTACACCCCCACACACACTCACATCCCATTCTCTCTCACACACACACTCACACCCCATTCTCTCTCACAGTTACACTCACATTCTCACTCACACACACACACACCCCATTCTCACACACATACTCACATATTCTCACACTCAGTCACTCACATACACATACACGCAAACTCACACCCCATTCTCACACACACACTCACACATACACACACACTCATACCCCATTCTCTCAGTTACACACACTCACATTCTCACACTCACACACAGACACACACACGTACCCACACACTCACACCCCCATTCTGTTACACACACTCACACATTTTCACACACTCACCCTCACACATATACCCAGACACACACATTCACACTCCATTCTCACACATACTCAGACCCCCATTCTCTCTCAGTTACACACACTCACACATTCTCACACTCACACACACATACCCACAGACCCACACACATACCCACACACTCACACCCCATTCTCTCACACAGTTACATACTCATTCTCACACACTCGCTCACATGCACACTCACGCAAACTCACACCCCATTCTCTCTTACACACTCACACATACACACAAACTCACATCCCATTCTGTCACACACACATTCTCAGTCACACACACACACACACTCACACACATACCCCCCACACTAGCACACATACCCACACATACACATTCACAGCCCCATTCTCTCTCACACACACTCACTCTCACACTCACACCACACACATACACACAACTCTCACACACTCATATATTCTCTCTCTCTCTCCCCCCACCCCCCCCCATCCACGTGGGGAACAAGGTAGTTCGGGCACCTGGAGCTGTAGACAAGTGTTGCAAAGGTGAGAGGAGGGGGCCAGAACTCCACCCGTATTCTATGCGCCAAGGCCTGGCCAGAGCAGAGGCCCGAGTGTCCGGAAGCAGGGCCAGGATGCCCGGAGGAGCTGTACACCACGCAGGGCTGCCCAGTTCCCTACTGACTGACTTTCCTCACCCCTTCTACTCAGTGAACTCCTGGTGGTGGAGCGTTGTCCCCAGAGGGCTCCCTCGGCCGCAGTCAGCAAACCTGCTTCGCTCAGACGTGGCTTCCTGGGACCCCAGGCGCAGACTGTGCCAACGTTCCCAGCCAAACCAAAGCCCCTGCAGCCGAGCCCCCCGGCGGCCCGAACCGCTGCATGGGCTTCTTGAAGGAAGCAGAGAGCCTCCTTTTTCTCACGAGGAGCGACAGAACCGCTGACCTGGTGGTGAGCGTCTCAATGTGGGGCCCAGGATGCCCCCAAGACTGCGGCAGGCGTGGAACAGACCCCTCTCACAGCCGCTGCCCCGTGTGCTGGCCCTGCTGGCCCCGCCGGGCAGCCCACGGGGCACAGGCATCTCTTTGTGCCTCCAACACCCAGTGAAAGGTGCATTGTCGGCTGTCCTAGGAGTTCCTGGAGCCACAGCACCAGCGTGCACGTGGCTGCCTGGGCCACCCGGCCTGGGGCTCCCCCGGGACCAGCGGGCTCCGCCCAGAAACAGCAGGTCCCAGCACCTGGGCTCCTACACGTACCGAAAATGAACTTGACGCCCTGTGCCCTGATCAGCTAACACTTATCTCAAAGCACGCGGGCATGCATGCACTCCTTGCCTACACATGCACGGGCACCCTGCCCTGCCCTGCCCGAGGGCACTCCTCAGCGAGCCTCTCTGCCCCTCACGGTGCCTCAGAAGACCAGCCGGCGCTTCTAGACCCCTTCAGAGTCTACACGCAGCTCTGGAGCAAAAGTGAAAGGTGCCAAAGGATACTAGTTAGGAACGGTGACTCCGTGTGTTTGCACACTTCTATCTGTGGCTCTCGCGTTAAGGCGTGGCGCGAGGGAGGGGCAGGACTGGCTCTGCCGTCTCCGAGGTTCGCCGGCCCCTTGCTCCAGAGGATGGGAGGCCCCCGAGCCCCTTTCCTGCCTGCTGCACCCCCCTGCCCCCCCAATTCGGAGAAGCGAGGCACGGGGCTGTTCTTGCAGTGGACTCAAGGGCTCAGGAAATCCCGATCGAAGTCGAGCAGCCCCACGCGGGTGTGCTAATAATTAACCGGGCGCGTCTCAGCTGGCAGCAGTGGTGGCAGTCCCGGGTGCGGGTGGGGGCACGGCTGCCAGCTCCACCTCGGTGATCAGGTGTTTGTCCTTCAGACCCTGGCCTCCGCTGCCCGCCACGCCCCTGCCCGGCTCCCTCTCCCAGGTGTGAGAGGCTCAGGCGGCAAGAGGCGTGGAGAACTCGGGGAGAGGAGGAAGCCTCGCTGGCCCTGAGCCTCTGGGCGGGCGGGCGGGGAGAGCGGCCCCGGACGGTAGCAGGGAACACAGGAGGTGGCTCATGGTTAGGGACAGCTGCCCTTGGGGTCAACGGGCCAGCCGGTGACCCCTGAGCCACCGGCTCTCCTCGGGGACGATGCACGGGCAGGCGAAGGCCTCCTCGCTGCCCTCACCAGCGCAGGGGCTGTTCCGACTGTCCAGGACAACATCACGGGAGGCAGGGCGCACGGCGGTTACGCGCTGGGCTGCTAACCATGAGGTCGGCGGTTCAAAACCACCAGCCGCTCCATAGGAGAAACGCTGGGCTTTCTATTCCCATAAAGGACTACAGTCTTAGCCCTCACAGGGGCAGTTCTACACTGCCCTGGAGGGTCACTGACCAGCGGAATCGACTCAGGGGCTGTAAGTTGGTGGGTGGTGTGTGTGTGTGTGTGTGTTTGAAGGTGTCCCGGGGGGTCAGGGCCAATCTCTGGGCTGCAACCAAAGGACCTCAGTTCTCCCTCTGCTGCTCGGCGGCAGAAAGACGAGCCCATCTGCTCCCATCAAGACCATGGCCTCAACCTGCCCTCCCCCTCCGCCCACAGGGACCTCCCAAGTCAGAATGGACGCAGTGGAAGTTGGCCGGCACACACACGAGAAGGACCCCTGGTGGTGGGGCAGTTACGAGGTCAGGTGTGGCCAGCACAGTAGAACGGACGCAGGCTGCAATCTGCCAGGCGAGAGTAAAGTGGCATGCTATCCAGGATTGACGACCACGACGCATGGGCCGAAATTTCATCTCTCTCCTCAATGGAAGAGCGGCACATCACTGCAGAACAGCCGCGTCTCTGCACCGGCACGGTCAGAGACGACAACAGACAGTGCCCTGATCAAAGATGGCGGCCAGGTGGCGCTCGCTGTCCACCAGCCTGCCAATAACCAACCACCTGCATCAGGCTCCTGGAAGGCCTCGCTGGGTGACACTTCCAGGTGTCGGTGACCTGTAATTCTCCCTGCTGTTTTCCACCAGCACTTTCTTTTTTTGTTTCGTTTTGTTTTTTGGGGGAGGACATCACTGCCCTCAGGTGGTGGGAGGAGGAGGCCCAGCCTTTGCTCCGTGGAGTTGGAATCAAACCTCCAACCCAGTGGGTCGCAGTCCCGCGCACAACCACTACGCTACCGGGACTCAGCCCTCCACCAGCACTTTCGAAAGGCAGGGCTGCCCCACTTTGCCTTCATTCAGCCATTCGTTCACTCCGTCTCCCTTCACCACGACTTAAGGAGTTCAAGGATCGGACTGAGACCCACCCACAGCTCTGTCTGTGGAAGGCCTGGCCTGTACCACACCCCAGGAAGGACAGTGGGGCAGCACTCTGCTGTCCCAACCCACGGCAGGTGACACCCAGAAGGAAACAAATATCAGGCCCACTGAGTTCTGCTGAGACCAGCTAGAAGGTGCTCCGCCTGGAAGATACCGGGCACAGTCCACCCTCAACCGGTGACTTCATCAACACGGGCCCCAGTCTCAGTTCAGCATCTCAGAAGTGGCCGGAAGTGGCCAAGGGCACCCCAGAGGCTGGCTGGAGGTGACCCCTCCTGCCCCCCTCCTCCCTCTAGGCCTGATAACAGGAGTCGTCAGGGGCACAAAGGTACCAGGTCCATTAGTTCCTTTGCCCCTCCACCTTTCAGTGTCCTTCAGTTCTTCTGTAAAGGACAAGCAGGGGCGGTCTTCAGACAGAGGTGAGAAGGGGTTCAGCAAGGGCCGCACAGGGGCCTGCTAACCGCAAGGTCAGAAATACCACATGGCCCACCTCTCTGCAGAGAAAGCGCTCTTCTTGCCCCGAGGTCAAGAGAACAGGGGTCACAACACAGGGGTGAGCCTGCTGCAGGCGGCCTGTCAGCGTGCTGAGGAGCAGGAGTCACTCCGAGGAGGGCGTTCTCCAGCGCCTCCTATGCCCGTGAGAGCCGGACGCTTTGGCAAAGGAGACTGAAGGGGGACGGTGCCCGCGGGAGACGGCGCTGGCCAGGAATAGCCCCAGGACCACGGAGAGAGCGGAGCTCCGCCCCAGAAGACGTGCAGTGGGAGGACACCCCGGAGGCAAGGACTCCGTCTCACGAACTCTGGGCCTGCGGTCAGCAGTCCCTGGAGGAGGATGCCGGGCTTAGGAACGTGGAGGGGCAGCCAAAAAGGAATGAAATGGACTGACCCGGGGGCTGCCACGACGGGCTCAAGCCTGACGGCCAGGAGGACGACGCAGGGCCAGAGCTTTTGGGGGGCACACAGGGGTGCAGTGGGTCAGAACCGACCCAAAGGCCCCGACAGCAAGTGTGTCGGACCAAGGGGGGCCGGCCGCACCCAGAGAGGCTTTGCCACACGGGAGGGCATGCCTTTGGTGACCTGCCCTGCCCCCACCCCCTTCTCAAGCACTGTGCGGGGCGGGGTGAGGGAGGCTTAGAAGGAGGGGTGCATTTATCCCTTGGCTTCCCCACTGTGCCAGGGGGTCCCTCAAAGCCAGGGGATGGAGCAGTGCCCAAAGCCAGCTCGGGCCCTGCCAGCCCGGGACTGCCACCCTCGTGGGGCAGGCTGACGAGCTAGGCCAGGGGAAGAGGAGCGCTCAGGGCCAGGCTGGAATTCGGCAGCCCCGGCAGAGTGCTTGGCCAAGAATCTCCCAGCCATGAAGTCTGCAAGTCCCATGGGAGAGTCCTGCTCGGTGCCACAGGAGCGGCTGTTGAGTGGGGATGATTGCTGGCTCTGGGTTTGTTTGTTTGTTGATCACAGAGCCGGGGGAGGAATAAGGAGGAGGGGCTTGGGGGTGCAGAGTGGTCAGGCCCTTTGAGGTCCCAGGAAGATGGGTCCTAGACGCAGGAAGGGCAGCTGAGGGAGGGCACGAAGCAAGGCCCCCAGGGCCAGGGAGGGGGCCGAGCAGGGGGAGCGGGACCTGCTCCAGCATGCAGCAGGCCCCAAGCCCCTGAGCCCAAGGTGGGAGCAGAGAAAACAGGGTCCCGAGGACCTCGGGGAGGAAGGAGTTGAGGTCACTAATAAGTTACACGTTAACTCAGATTTTTATATCTGAACTGCTCGTTTAATCTACTAAATGCTCGAGCGCCGGAACACCAGCCCGCGCACACCTGTTGGCTGCAAAACTGTCCTCAGAAGGGGATCGCAGGCACGGCTCTGCGATATGGCCTTGGAGTCCGTGCAAGAAGGATGACCACTTCCCCTTCGACTGACCCGTCCTTCTGCATCGTGAATCTGCAGGTAACTCGCCCCGGACAGCCAAGCGCAGGTGCTCTCGGCGGCCGTCTGGTCAATCGCGGCAAACAAACATAGAACACAGCTCTGTGGCCTCGAACTCTTCTTCGACAAAAATGTAGGGGGTAAACCTTCAGGGCGGGGCCCTTGGTGGGGTATTCTGGGACCGATAAGCCAAGCAACAAGAGGAAAACTGTATCTATATCTATCGTTATCTATACATATACACGTTGCTCATTTTATGTGTCTTGAACTTGATCCTAAAGAAAGCAATACAGGGCTGAGCCCCAGTGGCATAGTGGTTGAGTGCTGGACTGCGGCCCACTGGCTTGGCAGTTCAAATCCAGCAGCAGCTCTCTAGGAGCATGGCTGGGCCTCCCACTCCCACCAGAGGGCAGTGATGCCGGGATGTCTAGACTGAAGAGGATGACAATCATCAGGGCTCACCTGCCATGCTGAAGTTCTAGAAGCCCAGAGGACGGAATGACACAGGAAGCCTGGAAATCCGAGCGTGTGAGGAATACCCAGTGTGGACGTACCAACAGAACTCTCTCCGTGTCCGCGTCCTGGTACCTCAGGAAGCAGGGTCGGCTGGCGGACAGGGGGGCTGAGGGGAGCCCCAGGGGTTCTGAAGGCGCCGGTGGGAAAACCGAGCTCCAGAAATGGGCAGGAGGCAATCGCGATGTTTCAACACAAAGTCGGGCGCGCTCACACACCCACGTGCCCGCACCGAGGCATTTGGAAGGTGGCGGCTGCCTGGCAAGCCGACTGGAAGAGCCTTATTTGTGCCCAATCTAAAGAAAGGTGGTCCGACAGAATACAGTGTTGCTAATCACCCCAGGCAAGTGAAATGCTGCCGAAGTTAAAGCCGGCAGGACAGTAGGGGTATGGGAAAGCTGATGAGATGCCCCAGCCAGCAGAGGAGGACGCAGAACAAGAGGCGTCCTTGCCGAGGTCAGAAGGATCTAGGCCGGAAGAGAGAAAGCTGGAGCGACGTTGACCTGTGTTTTACGGACTAGGCAAAGGCCTTCGAGCATAACAAATTATGGGTAGCCTCGGGAGGAATGGGAATATTCCAGAATGCTTAGCTGTGCTCAGGCAGAACCAAGAGTCAAGTATGATGCTGGAATGTGCAAAGACCTGGGGTTGGAAAACCGAAAGGGGAGACCACACGAGGAATGTGACGGTCAAGAAGCAGGGCTGCAGCTGCGCCCACAGCACCAGGTGATGCTGGGAAAGTCTGGGTTCAGGAGCACTGTGCCTCGGGGTGGGGTGCGTGTGTGGGAAATCCGTCCCACCAGACCTCGTCTCGTGCCCAGCAACCCCCCTGAGAGGCCTGGTGAGAAGTGAGGCGGCGGCTCGGACGGAGGAAGCCTTGTTAAGGGTGGGATGAGCAGATGGCGCGGGGGCCTCCTCACTGAACTTGAAGCACTTAGTCAGAGGACAGTGGAACCCGAAACACAACTCCTCACAAGTGGACCCAGAGGCCTCCTCGCTGGAAATGGACCAAAGATTGATGTTGTCAAGGGTTTCATTTGACCAGGGCCCGATATCCGTGCTCCTGCAAGCAGCGGTCCAGACAAATCCGGCGATGGCCTGCACTGGGCAAAGCCATTGCAAGAGACCTCTTTGAAGTGGACGAAACTCTCTCGGTGAGGTCTGAGGTGGAGGATGCGGGCCGGGGTATTTTCGATGGATCCAGACGTCCCCAGATGCTGGACAACAGAGAGGACCCAAGAGGAGCCCACGCCTGTGGACGGCGGTGGAGAGCAAGAAACACAGCAGAAGAAGGGACAAGTCAGTCTTGGGAGGAGTGCAGTCGAAATACTCCTTAGAACGGAGGGCGGCGAGACTTGGCTTGGTCTACTTCGGACATGGTATTGGGTGGGCCCGTCCGTTCCTGGAGAAGGAGCTCACGTTTGGCCAAGTCCAGGGACTGTGGATTGGGGGCGGTTCCAGAGGCTGTGCTGTGACCAGGGACCAGACATAGCGACGGTGGTGCGGGTGACTCAGGGCCGGGTAGGCCCCGGTTTGGAACCGGCCTGGAGGTAGTTGCAGACCTAGAAACAGTGGGTCAGCGGAGCTCAGGGGGAGAACAACGCAGTACATGGAGCACCCACGGGCCGGAGCGAGCCACCCCAGACCTGTGCTGCGAGCCCTGCGCCGCGTGCACATGGGATACGACACCACAGACGAGGAGAACTGTCAGATGCCACTTCCATGAAGCAGCTAAGGCGGCAGCGGGACAGTGGGGACCCCAGGCTGGGGCTGGGGCCAATAGGGAGCTGCTGCTTCGTGGGCCCTGGGGCAGTGGAACGCCCTAGAAACGGGAAGTGGGAGTGGCAGCACCGCACTGAGGATGCTCTGTCCCTGGACTGGACATGGAAACTGGTGACAATGGCCTGTTTTATGTCTCTCTTTCTCTCTCTCTCTCTCTCTCTCTCTCTCTCTCTCTCTCTCTCTCTCACACACACACACACACACACACACACACACACACACACACACACCTCTTTCCGTAGGCATTTGCCACTTGCTGACCCGGCTACCATTTGCCCAGTGGGTCTCCTCCTGCCTCCCCCTCGAGGATAGCAATTGGGATCCCCGAGAGTGGAGAGCCACTGCCCGGGGAAGAACTGAGGCCGAGAAGCTTGCAGAGACCAGGTCTGCCACCGACAGCACAGCCAGCCAGCTGCTCCCCTCACGGCCGCCGCCAGGGCAACTCACTCACAGTACCCCGGCAGTGTCTGGTCAGAGCTGCCCAGGGGCTAGCCCACTGTGTAAGTTCTCCTGCGTACATAAGCAAGAGCTGGAAGGGGTGGGGGCGACACCAGGCAGGGGGTAGTGGGGGCTGTTCAGCCGTCTGCCCACAGCAGCCCCCAGAGAGAAACCCTGCGGGCAAGCCCCCAGGCTCAGCCCCGGAGATCCTCAGGCTTAAATTAGGACAACCCGGCCAATGGGGACATGTGGGATTATCAGAAGAAGCTAGCTTCTGATACAGACATCACAGGTTCAATAGGCGCAGTTGTACAGCGATAATTATTAGTTATTATAATAAACTTATAGAGAGCATGAGACATAGCGAAATCGTAAGAGTCAGACATATATCGCATCATGGTAGCATGCTCACCTCCGCCAGTTGGGTGGTCCACATGGAGAGTGAGCGAATGGGGGAAGGGATTACATGAGGGAGAACGTCTGGTGCTCAGGGGGCTTGAGAGAGGCCAGGGGGAGAGAGCCTCTGTCTTATGTCCAATCCTTATATACCCTCTGGAGCCATGCCAGGTTCCTAATTACAGGTCAGGATATACATCACAGGAAGGGGTTGTGCTATATGCACACGTTATAGGAAAGGGAGCTATCGGGGTCCCATGTGACCAGACCCCAGACTCCTGGATGTGGCTAAACAGGTTACACTAGAGATCGTTAACAACAGCATGTGAATCTGCCCACAGGCTTCAAGGGAAGGAACCGTCATCCTCACAGCAGGGGAGTCAGCTCTGTCATGAGACACACAAAGGCCTCCGATCACTGGGAGCTTCAGGGAGAACAGCTAACTTAACTTCCACACCAAATGCTGGTAAATCGTTGGCTTAATATTTTGGAGTATGTAATTGTGGAAAAGTCCTGTCTTCATGCCACATATTAATCAGGCCGCAGTCTGACTGGCGGGCAAAGAGATGCCTGGCACTGAAAGGCCGCCCCCCTCTCTCTGGCTCCCTGGTGAGCAGCGCCTGTTGCTGCTGTAGCTCATTCTCTGCCTCCGCCTGTGAACTGCACTACCTGTGGGCCAGGCCAGCCCATGGATCGTGTTGCTAAAGCTTGAGGCTCCTTCAAGCCCTGCTTCCCCACCCTGCTGTGTTTACATCGCTTGAGCCTCAGCCTGGTGGATCCTGTCACCTTGCATTGATTGAGTTCAATGTCCCATCCCCGCCTGCTTTGCTAAGCCCCTGAGCCGCTGACTGCCCTGCTGTTTGCTGCCTGTGGGCAGACTCTGCCTGGATTGCCTGAGGGAAGACTCAGCTGTCTGCTTCCTTGAACTAGGACAGTCCATGTGAGTTGAAGGACTCCCAGCATATTAACTGATCCACGGAAGAGAGTTGAACTGAACCCTCTGTAGCTGTGTGGACTAATTAAGTGTTACATTCCTTCTCACTGTATAAACCTATATATACACACGCATACATACTTGTATAAAATCATAAGTGTCCTGGTTTTGTTTCTCTAGAGAACCCTGCCTAACACAGCGCCCACCTGGGCCCACAAGTCCACCCAGCACTGGGCATTTGTCGCTGCCACAGACCTCCCGGTGGGCAGGCCAAGTCGTAACCCACCAGCCCAAACACATCCCACAGGAAGTAACGACGAGACCCCGAACGTAACCTGGGGGGATGCAGAAGCCACTCTCTCCTCTTCCAGGGGGCTCTCGGGGTGAGTGCTCAGAAGATCTGTGGCAGCGGCGGGCCCCACGGCCTGCCACACTCCAGGCACAGATGGGCCTGGGCAGGGAGGGCTGAATGAGCCGTGGATCCCAGTCCCACACCCAGGGGAAGTTGCTCAGTCTCTGCCTCCTCTGGAAAATGCAAATGACCTATTGTGACCTGCGACTGCCGGGTGGCTGAGTGCACAGAGGGACGCTGAGAAAGCTGGGACAGGCGGCAGACAAGACAGGATAATGGGGCGGCGGCTGGCGGGGTTGGACGGTGCTGACGGGGGGCAGCCGGAACCCAGAGGGTCGAGCGAGTACCGATCCCAGAACAGGAACCGTGAGGGCAGGAGGGGGAAATGGTACCTCACTGCGACACAAAAACCCCCGTGCGGTCTGAGCTCTGTGGGTTTCCCACGCTGCCATCTGCCCACCGAGGGCTGGGCGGACACTGTCTTCGGTGCCATCGATGGCTACACGTGACTGAAGCCTGTCGGTGTCTCCGACGCCCGCAGACAGAGCAGGTCAGTACACACTGTACCCCTTTCCCACGGAGCCTCACACCTGGTGATCTTGTGGGTGTCGGGTGCCAGCGACCCGGCCCCGACCCATCGGGACCCCTGCACATGGACGGAACTCTGCCTGGTCCTGCGCCGTCCCCACAGGGGACAGGCCCTGATGCAGCCGCCGCCTCAGCCCGTCTACCAGAGGCCTTCCCCGCCCTCCACTCTACCAAACAAGGTGTCTCTCCAGGGACGGATTCCTGCTGACGACCAGACCAGAGTACGTGAGACGCAGTCCGGCCATCCCTGCTCTGTGGGCCGCTCTGGCCGTACTTCTCCCCAGAGAGCCTGGTTTGTCCTCTCAGCAGTCCCCGAGGCAGGGCGTGACTCCCCACTTTGGAGGGAAAAGCCGTTGAAAGACCCTGTGATGGTCTTAACCTCGTCCCCCGGTCTTCAAAGCCTGAGTGAAGATGATGTTCCGTAGTTTCCCAGAGAGCCCCACAGGAGAGAATGGGGAGAATGCACCTCCATCCCCATGGCCTCCCCAGGGCAGACTCTGTAAACTCGCCAACAGGCCATGCAGAGTCCTGCTCTCACCTTCATGAGTTGGGCTAATGATCACAGGGTCAGCGGTTCGAGGCCTCCAGGGGGTCTTTAACCCCGTAAAGAGACCGTCTTGGAAATTTGCTGGGCAGATCTGCCCGTCCTACAGGGTCGGCATGGACTAAAGTCGAGGCAGTGGTTGGTTTGGGGTTCCTCCTGTCTGTCCACAGGTCCCCATCCCTGTTTGCACCCTACTGGCCCCATTCTCTGCTACTTTCCTCCCAGTGTCCCCCTCTCCGCCAAGTGCTGGCCCCACTGTGCTCCAGCCCCAGGGGCCTGTCTGGTTTCCCTGACTCATGCTTGCCTCTGGGCCTCTGCACAGGCCGTCCCCGGCCTGGAACGCTCTCCCCTGCA
Source organism: Nesogale talazaci (assembly GCA_004026705.1). NCBI lineage: Eukaryota > Metazoa > Chordata > Mammalia > Afrosoricida > Tenrecidae > Nesogale > Nesogale talazaci. The sequence continues at coordinate 10,744 of PVJH01032698.1, read as the reverse complement.
GCACCAGCCGCACACAGGGTCCTCAGGTCCCCTGGACCTGCGATTGCCTCGCGTGACTGGACGTGGCAGGGGGCAGAAGAGGAGGACACGCGGGGGGGAGACTGGGGCCGCAGGTGACAGGCACGTAGCCCTCCCAGCTTCCACCTCCCTCCGTGGTGAGGCGGAGCAGGCAGGGGTTTGGAAAGAAAGGGACGCTCAGGCAAATGAATGTTCTTGGTAAGATTTTTAAATGCAAAAACCCCGTCCATGTGCAAATGTCCAGAGGAGGGGGGTGTCTCATCTGGATCATTCTGGGGTCTGCTGTGCTTTAGACCTGGGGCGCCGGGTGAACCCCTGGGCATCACTGAGCGCATCCTAAGTGGCGGGAGTGGGCGGGTGGGGGGACACTGGGGGGAGAGGTCACCTGGCGGACGTGCCACGTTTTAACGAAGACTGTGCACCCTCGCCCCCACACCAGACCTCTTCCCTGAGGCCCCAACCGGGCCAGCCCCCCTCCTGGGAGAGCCTCCACAGCTCACTGACCCAGCCACCGGCGACGGCGACGTCCTTTCCGTCCTCACGCTGTTAGATCTCGGCCGGAACTGACCGGCGCTCACCCTGCGGTGGGTGCATCTCCACAGACAACGGCAAGAACTTCTACTGAAGCTGACGGAGATCTCTGTTGGGATCTTTACAAACGGGGGGTCGACGTGCTCAACCCATTGCTATCAAACTGACCCAGACTCCCAAGGACCCACAGGAGGGTCTCCAAGACGGGGAATTCTAACTCTCTGTGGTGGAGCAGCAGGTGGGCTCGAACCGCGGGCCCGGCCTGTCCGATGGCACCACCCGGGCTCCGACAAGTGAACCGGCGTGAGGAAAAAACCCGTGGCCTCATAAAGAACCTCCCCGGAGCCTTCACAGGTGGGTGCCGGCCCTCTCACGCAGGCACGAGCTGGCATCTCTGGGCAGCAGAGGAAGAGAGGGAAAGAGAGGCTGGCCCTCAGATATCTGACCACGGTCCTTCTGGAGCAAAAAGGTGACACGCTCAGTGACTGGTGAGGGGGGCGGGTGGTGGCGTGGAGAGCACACACACTGAAGGCGCGTCCACTGACAGCCCCCCCGGGCAGCCCCCGGAGCCGATGTCACTGCCAGTCCTCAGTGTGGCCTCCCTTGTGGTCTGGGTCAGAAGAATCCCACTGTGTCTGGGGCCCACGGGCCCAGCCGGTGCCCCTCCCTCACCAGGTCAGCCCTTGCCGTGGAGCCTGCAAACACTTGGCAAAGACAAGTCCCCGTAAAAATCCCAGGCGGGTCCCCACGGAGGTCTTGGGGGGAGCCTGCTGTACCTGCAGCACAAAGGGTTCCAGAGACCAGGGATAAACTCTCTCTAGGTTCCCGTAGAGCGCTGGGCCTTCTTTGAAAAAGATCCCGAACCTTCTTCTAAATTAGGCAGGGGTTTACATTTCAGATTAAAAAAAAAAAATCCGTGAGCGTGCTCTTTGGACACGAATGTGGTGCGTGCTTCTCAGAGCAGGGCACTGTGGGGACAGGCTCGCTGAGCGTCCGGGAGAGAGGGCGGAACAGGCTGTCCAGGGACCGCCAGCCGTGCTGACCACAGAGCCTCCAAAGAAGGGGCCCACCCAAGCGGGCGCCTCCAGAGAGCCCACGAATGAATGAATCGATGAATCAATCATGGACGGGTGGGTGGTGAGTGAGGAAAGACGGACTCACACTGAGGCGGCTAAGATCCACCGAAGAGTCTGCTGGAAGTCGGAGCCCAATGAGCGGCCGTGGCAGCTTGTCAGCCTGCGAGGCCGGCTGTGGGCGCCCAAGGCTCCTGCACCCACCCCACCCGGCTACCTCCCCAGCCCCGGGCCCCGTGGATCAGGAACAGCCGCCCTTTCCCCAAGGGGAGAGGAGGACCACTGTTGCTGGGGAAGCAGAGGAAATATTGTGGTGCCATGGTAACAGACCAGGAAGGGGGAGTCGGCTGCCCGCCCGGGGCTGGGCAAAATAAACCGGAAACTAACAGACCAGCGGGGAGCGGGCCAGCGAGCGATCGAGGGAGTGTGACTCAGCCTGTCCTCCCCACGTGCTCGTGGGAACAGCCAGACCTTCAGCAGCCGCCTCCTCCAGGCCTGCCCCCAGGGGCCCTGGGCCACAGAGGAGCAGAAGGACAGATGGACGGACAGACAGACGGCCGCACGCACGCACACACTGAAATCAGCTTGGGCTTAGCCAGCATCTGCTGTGATGGGACCTGAGAGGTTTAAGGGTCCGGCCAGGGGCTGGGTGGAGAGGCACATTCCTGCCTACGAGGGGCTGGGGCCTTTGAAGAAGTCCAGCTGTGTTCACAGCCGTGGCCAAGCCCCCAGCAGGGCTGACCACAGGGCCCGGAGAGCTGTGTTTCTCTGACAGACAGCATAGTTCCTGGTCAAGTTTGGGTGTCGGGTGTGTGGTCCCCCTTCTTCCCGCCCTTTCCCAGGGGCAAAGCCCCCCCGAGAGCACCGTGGCCGCTGCCAGCAGAGGAGTGAGACTCGAACTCTGGTCTCCTCGTGCGGCAGGAACTCCCCGTACCACTGATGGGCCAGGGCCCCTCCCCACTCACTCCCTGACACCTGAGGACACCCCTAACGCCTGCAGGGCCTGCGACAGCCCTTCCTGGCCAAGGCCAGACTGACCTGCAAAGCCCTGCTACAGAGTCGCCTCCTCTGAGGGCCCCCCCAACTCTGTGACAACCCCCCCGCCCCATGTTCCTTTTTCAGCACCTGGCTTGGGCTCCAGGGTTCTGCCTGGGGCAGCTGCTGATAGAACAAACACTCAAAGGCCAGGAGGCCATTAAGGAAGCCACATCCCTCCTCGGTCAGGGTGCCCCCACCCCCACTCCTCCCCTCTCTCCTCTCCTTGGCCCATGGGAAGATGTCCCCTCCGGCACTGACTACCGCCGTCCCCAAGAGAGTGAGCGCAGCATGCACCTCACCCCGCTCATGCCTGGGGCTGGAGGGGCACCCAGCAGGCTGGTGTAGCTGCCGTGGGTGTGCTTCTTCCGGCTCCCCCCGCCTGCTGTGCCCTGCAGGGACCACTCCATCTCCTGCTGGTGAATCATCCACCGAGTGTCCTAAATGCTGACGTTTGGTCCCAGGGACCCCCGCCAGCAGGGCCAAGCGCTTCCAATGGAATCAGGGTCACCCTGAGCACACGCCCTGGGCCTCGCCGCTCGCTCCGGGGAGACGGTGACTGCAAGCGTCCACGGCCGGCCTCCCCTGGACACCCATGGCCCTGTGCCTGCCGCCACGCAGCCCTTCTTCTGAGTCCCCACCTCATGACCCAGCAGGCACATGCCCGGCCCGGTCTCCCCCTTCGTGCCCCCGGGCTGGCTGACACTTTACCGGGCCCTGTAGGATCCAGCTGTGAAGCTGGAGAGCGGGTTGGCTTCTCAGCTGCCAGGCCGTACATGTTGGTGCCACTCCAGGCTGGTCGTTCTTGGGTGTTACGGCCCCCTGCTAGCAGGCCATACATGTTCGTGTGCCCACCCTCCTCGTGCTGGCCCACCCTCACATCACAGGGTCCAATGGCCTGGCTAATCTCGGTTCAGCAGAAGGCTCCCTGGCCCGGAAATTAATGATGGTCAGGTTCTGCTCTCGGGGGGGGGGGGGGGGGGGGGGGGGGGGGGGGGGGGGGGGGGGGGGGGGGGGACGGGACTGGGGCTGTGGCCACAGGGTGCCGCACTAGCTTTGGGCTGCCCTATGTATCAACTGCCCTTTGTGTCAACATCCCAGGCACAGCCTCTCCCCAAACCCCCAGGGGCCAACAGAAGGGGTGTCTCCAGCTTGAAGTGGGGACGAGTGAGCAGCCCGCCTGCCTGGCTCTCCTTTCCTGTTCCTTCTGCCCCCTCCCCACCCCACCCCCAGTCCACTCTGAGGCACAGCCGCAGGCGGGGGGGGGGGGAGGCAGGATGGGAGTGACCCACCAGGTATCCAAGAGCAGAGGGCCTGGTCTTTCTTCCCCAGAGCGACAGGTGGCTTCAAATGCGCAGCTTGCGGTCGCCTGTCACCCATCACGTCACAGCTGGGAACGCAGGCCCCTGTTAAGGGCCTGCTGGGCACGGGGCATTCTCTCAAAAGGGCTCCCCAAGGGTGAGCCGGGTGGCCCAGGCGGAGGGCCCAGCTCTGAGCAAGCCACCTGGATGCCCCTTGGGAGGGAGGGCCCTGTCATCTTCTCCCAGACACACCACCCTCGGAGCCATGGCCCATGTGTATCTGCCCCATTCACCTGGAGTTCCGGGAGGCAAGGGCTCGGTTCACAGAGGCCCTATGGGCCTGTCAGATTCAAACTTGCCACCACTCTGCGAGAGAAAGCCCTGGAAGGACCCGGCAGCCTGCTCCCATCAAGGTGACAAAGCCAATCAAACTGGCTCTCTGGTTGGACTGGGCCTGGAAACCTGCCACTCTGGCCTGTCCACAGCCTTCCACTGGCACCTGGACGGACTGAATCCTTGCCACGGAGGGCCCACCAGTCAGCCCGACAACAGGCCCAGAGAGGACAGTCTCGAGGGGCAATCACTGGGTTATGTAAGATCAAAGGGTCAGAGCAGAGATAAGCGAGCAGGAAGGGGCGGGGAACCTGGAGTACCAGGGGCCGTGGGAATTCAGCCGTCTGCCGGGACATTTCCAAGCCGGTGGGCATAGGAAACTCCTCGCCTGAATGACCTTCGCCTCCTCAGAGCCCTTCTGGAGGAGTCCGGCCCTGGAAACCCCATGGGGCCCAGCTCCGCCCTGTCCCTGAGTGCTGGCTCCCCCAGGAGGGTGGGCCTGGTTTTTTGTGAGAAATTCCGGGCCCCGGGCCGGCTGTGACCCTGCGAGGACCGTTTCGCCCTGGGGTTTGAAGAGACCTCGCTGGTGGCCAGCCGGGGGGCATGTCCTGGACTCACAGGAATGCTGAGGTCCACAGCATGGGCAGCAAGGGAGGGGAGGAGGCCCTGCCCCTGCCAGCCTTGGCCCAGCCCATCCTGACTGAGGCCACCTGACCGACCCGTCAGCCCCAGCGAGGCGTAGGGCCAAGTGAGATACAGGCACCAGACCCAGACTGATCTTCCTTCCGTCGTTTTTTCCCCCTGATCTCGCCTTGGCAAGCACGCTGGGAACCTGCAGAATTGGACTGAAGCGATCCCCACCCCGCCCAGCCCAGGGCAGGCTGCAGAATGGACAACGGCGACTTCTCAGAGGCCACGCGCCTGTCTCCGTCATCCTGCGAGCAGAAGCGGCAGGTGGTGGCGTCCAACTCCCGCGGCCAGCTGCTCTGAAAGCGAGCCCCCAGGAGGCCCTGGACAGACCGGGGACGAGACACGGAACAGAAACCAGAGGCACGAAAGGGAGGATGGACGGAGGCGCGGGGGCCGCCCTGGACCAGGGCCCTTACCGGACACACGTCGGGTGTGGGGCCGTGAGAGAGTGGAAGGTCACTCGGGAGCCTGGGTGCAGGCAGCATTGAGGGGCGTCTGCGGGGACTCCCTGCATGGCGTGAGTTCACGCACATCGTGTCTGAGCCGTTACGTGGGAAACTGACCCTCTGCCCGTAAGTCTTTAAAAGCAGGGTGGGGTAAACGGGATAGCACACTCAAGTCTCGAGTGGACATGAAGACATCGGATGCTGAGGGCAGATGTCCATTGAGCTGGATGTGAACGTCCGAAACACAGGGGGGCCACGTGCGGGCTTGGCTGGGGAGGGTGGGGGCAGAATGAGAGAGAGGGCTAAGCGGCACTTACGGCCACTTCCCCCAGAGCCTCCGAGCCCACTGAGGAGGGGGCACCCTCTGCTTCTTTCACAGAGAAACCCCCTCCTTCCCCCCTCGGGGCTGGGGGGGGAAAGTGTGGGATCTGCACACCAGGGTGCCAGGGTCCAGTCTGCCTTCTGTAAGCGGCCAGCCTCGGTTCCCTTAAGGAGAGACGCCCGTGTGTCCTTCAGACTGCTCACTGAGGAACCCTGGCGGTGTTGGGGCAGGGGGGCCGGTTCGGAACCACGGGACCAAGACGGGGCTGACAACTCCTGCCAGGCGCTCCAGTCTTGGGGCGGGCCTGCCGGGTCCCGTGGGGTTGCAGGGCGCTGGGGTTTGGGGAGGCCCGCTCCCGGAGACATGCCAGCCAGCTTCGGGTCCCGGCGCTGGGCTCTACAACGGGCGTGGGCTCCACAGGTTCTGCTTACCTGCTCAGGATTCTGTGCCGACGAGCCGAGGGAGTTCTGTGACTTCCGTGCCCCCCTGACCGCCTCTCATCCCCCTTCCTGGCCCCCGGCTGCCCTGCTTGAGCCTCCAGTGCAGCGGTTCTCAACCTGCGGGTCGTGACCCCCTAGGACCCTCCTGCAATATCAGATATTGGCATGGCGATCCATCACCGTAGCGAAACGAGAGTGATGAAGTAGCAATGAAAACCATGTCATGGCTGGGGGTCCCCGCAACCTGAGGAACTATGAAAGGGGTGCAGCGTTTGGAAGGCCGGGGACCACTGCCCTTGTGCCAGGCTGGCCGGCAGGCTTGGTCAGGGAGCGAAGCTGCCCTGTTACACTGCCAGCCGGAGAGCGTGCAGGGCGCCAGGCCGGCGTGAGGGCGTGTGCTGCGTGTTTCCCTCCGGAGTGGACTCTGCGGCGGCGGCGGCTGTTTTTTGCTTATGTCCCTGCTTTGGCAGGGATGGCGGCTGAGGGAACCCAGGGGGCCGCTGGGAGCCGGGACCCACTTGAGGGCCGTGGGTTTGGCAGGAAAAGCGGAGTGGACGCTGACACCGCTGCTGGGCCTTCCGTGGAAACATCGAGAAATGGGGTGCCTGGCTGATGGCAGTTACCGACCTCTGACCCTGCAGTCCCACTCTGGGGAGTAGGCCCCAGGCAAACAAGCTCACAGGGAAAAATAGCTCGGGCAACATGTTCACCGCGCAACATTTATAGCAGCACACGCCGGGCCCCAGGCAAGTGCTCGGAAAGGCTGACGAGAAAGGTGAATGCAGAGACGGCGCCACACGGGCAGGCGGGCGTCTGACTTCGGGAGGGGGAGCAGAGGGAAGCGGCACTCAGCCACTCAACCCCCAGAGGGTCAGGACAACGTCCACTGACCATGCACACACACACACGAGTCCCACATCTCAGAATCACACGCACGCGCCCCCACACTAGGTCGTGTCTGAGTCTCACACGCATGTGCCCTGAGAAGTGTGGACTGCCCCGGTCACGTACGGCCCCGGCACATTGCCCTCCGTTGCTGCCAACTCACTCCAGGCGGTCCCAAACCTCGGCCACAGCGGCTAACAAGGGACAGATGAGTCGGCTCGAGAGACCTGCAGGACGTGGCAGGGACTGGGCAGCTGGTGCAGGTACCTCTGTCCCCTTTCACTCCCTGAAATGCCAGGTGTTCAGCCATCGAGGCTGGGCACCAGGGCTGGGATGTCCGGCCCGTCAAGGTCCCTCCACCCTGAGGCCAGGGTCCCCACTCAGAGACTTCCTCCAAGCCTGAAAGGGCCCGTGCTGTGCAGATGAGAGAATGATTTTTCTGGCAGAAACACAGTGGGGGGGGGCAGGGGGCGGCCTGTGCAGACGACAAAGCGAGGGCCCTCCCCCCCAATCCTCTCCACCCCCCCCCCCACTACCCCGCAGCGGGAACAGTCAGTCTGAGAGATGACTGAAACTGACAGAGGGTCCTCCAGGAAGCTAGACAGGTTCCCAGGGCCAGACAAAGGTCATTGTTGACAACACATGAGTCAGAGTGACCGCAGGTCACTGCCCAGCCCCTGCTGGGAGAGTACCCACCCCCCACAGGAGACCTTCTGAGGGCCACACAAAGCCCCTCTGTGTATCGCAACCCCCGCCCCCTTTGCTTTGGGTAGCGCTGGGCAGCTTCCCTGCAGCCCACCCTCAGACGCTTGGGGGGCAGCTCTCTCTGCAGAATGTTCTAGAGGAGTCTCCGCCCTGGCTGAAATTGAGGGGTGGGGGTGGCAGTGTGAAAGTGAGGGGCAGGCGCCAGGGCATGACACCAGGGAGCACGCTCTATCTGCCTGCCTGGAGTGCTGCAAGCCTTCAGGACTACCTTGGTGGTGGTGGGGGGCTGTCTACCATGCTCCATGTGCACAACACAGTGACCCACGCACGAGGGAACACGGCCCTGTCCTGCGCCATCGTCACAACTGTTGCTATGCCTGAGCCCATGGTGGCAGCTCAGAACTCTCTAGAAGGGAGCAGAGTGACCGCAGCCATGGAGGGAGGTCACGCTCGTGGGGGCACCACAAAGTAACAGAGGGAGAGGGAGAGAGGGCCAACTGGGTAAGGCACCACGTTCCGGAACATGTGTTCTGCTGTGTGCAGTCAACCCCAAAAAGGCCGTCGGGGATGTGGAAACAGGCATGGAGACCCTATTTAGAAAGCAACAATTAGAAGCCTAGGAGCTAAGCTCATGGGTGGCACGGTCGGCAAGCGGCTGAGGAACAGGGCTTGGCACAGTGGGGCAGCTGTGGGCGGTGTCCTGTTTGCTTCCGAGCCTCATCCTTATCTGTCAAATGGGTGTGCAGATCGCCCAGTTCTGCGGGGTGATTATGAGGACTTTAAACGGGCTGTTTGTTCTCTGTGACCTCCCAGCAGAGGTTGTCTCCCCTCTGTCCCCACCTGCTGGTCCCTCTCACCCCTCCCGCCTCTGTGCCGGGGACAGCTGGCAGCTGGCAAACGGGGTGGCCATGCCCCTTCCCTCCACTCATAACTCCAGGAATTCAAAACAAAGGCCTCCCTGCCCCCCTAGGGAAAACCCACCAAACCTGCCAAACCCCTTCCAAACCACGGTGCCCACTAGGGACAGACTGGACCTGCCCAGGGCTTCCCCGGGGCTGGCGGCAGCCCTCAAAGAAGAGGGAGAGCTACTTCTTTCTCCCAGAGCGGATAGACAGAGAGATGGGGGTGTCGTGGTGAAGTCAGTGGTTCAAACCCACCTTCTGCGTCTTTTTTAGGAGCCCTGGCAGCATAGGGGATCCACGGGGGGGCTACCACCCTGAAGGCCAGCAGCTCCGAGGGGGAAGGACGAGGCTTTCTGCTCCCAGAGAGAGCAACTGTCTCACGACCCCACCGGGGCGCCCTGTCCTGTCCCGAGGGTGGCTGAGTCAGTCCGGACTCAGGGCAGGGAGTTTGGTTTGGTTTGTATCTGAGTTCTGCATGACGTCACCTGCCTCATAAACATTTCCTGAGACCCTTTAACAGGAGGGGGAAGGTGACCACTTAGGGCAAAATGCCTAGCTACCAAACTGCTAGTCAATGGAACATATGACGGCCTAGCCAAGCCTTTGGTTCCTTCCTTCTCTTCCGTTTCAACAGTGCACCCGCACACACACTCATACACAGTTGGGCCAACAATCACAAGGTCAGAAGTTCAAAACCAGCAACCGCTGTACAAGAAAACGATGAGGCTCTCTCTCCTCTTGTGAAGAGGAACAATCCTGGAGCCCCGCAGGGAAGTCCGTCCCCCCGGCCCTTTGACGAGGCCTCGACTCTGCGGCAGTCAGTTCTGAGCCCGTGGTTGCAGCTCAGAACCATCTAGAGGGGAGTTTGTTTGGTTATGAAGCCTAAGCTATCTTGGTCTCTGCCCCAAACTGTTTGATGTGTTTAACAAAAATTTTATTCTCCTAGACGGAAAGCGCCTTAAGCCCAAGCATGGTCGTGTGGAATGGAGCTGTCTCCTGATTCTCTAAAAGCATCCACTGTCTCTGAGCCAGAACACCCGCCCACACCCACCCTAACCCCCAACTCACCTGCAGAGGGTGGCAAGTAAACCACCAGTCAGACCTGCTGGGGCACTCAGTCGCTGATAAGACAAGGTCACAGCAACAAGCAAGGCCAGGAGGCAGGGAGGGAGGAGGAGGAGGGGAGGCTTGGCGCCCAGAGCAGTGAGGACTCTGAGGCTGCCCCCTGCCCAAGCCGGGATCCCAGGAGCTGCTCTGCCAGGATCCCGGCCCGGTCCTGCCCCCAGGAATGGCCCAGGAGCAGGGAGGTGGCTTTGCAGTCACAGTCACAGTCACGGGAGCACTTCTGTTGACCGAGGGTGGGAGCCTGCCTGGAGTGAGAGGCCACTAAGCAGGCCACGCACTGGGAAGTTCCCGCCACGCACGGAGGTCCCGCCACGATGCCGCCGCCCCACTGACGGACGCCTCGCTGCCCGACATCCCGTTGACCTCCAGAGTCAGAACTGACCATCTGACCGCTCTGGGCGTCACCGAGGCGCGGCGTCTGGCAGCACTGGCTGAGGAAGAGGAGTTAAGAGTCAGTCGGGGCTGGGGTCACCTTGGCTTTGCCGGCCGCCTGTCTCGATGGTTGGGCAGTTCGGGGACAAGGTGGCCATCCCCCGTTCGGTGACCTGATGGGGTCGATGGTTGGGCAGTTCGGGGACAAGGTGGCCATCCCCCGTTCGGTGACTTGATGGGGTCACCATTCACAAAACGCCCATTCCCGCCGGCCCAGGAGCCCGTGTGCGGAGCCCGCACATGTGGATGGGCACGCAGCGGACAGCATCTTTGCGGGCTCCAGTCGGGGCAGGCGGGAAACGAGGGTGAGCGCAGCCTGGCTGCGAAGGCGCGTCCTGGTGGCAGGGGCTGGCGAAGACTGGGAAGGAAAAGGGTGGGAGTGGGGGTGGGGGTGTCCAGGGAAGGTCCTCCTGAGGGGGACACAGTGCCAGTGACAGTGCTGGCAAGGCAAGCGGCCCAGGGAACTCAGCTGTCCCTCTGCACCTCGGCCCCCTCCCTTCCTCGAA
>PVJH01032697.1:0-22369 GCA_004026705.1 Nesogale talazaci | reverse complement strand
TTTGGGATAAAGTTGGCGACCGGGAGAAGGTGTTTCTACAAAATAGAAAAATCTTCCTGTGGCTTGTGATCAAGTTTCAGAGTATTTTATAATATGGGAAGATAGGGGGAACTAACATGTCTCTTTCTGAGTGAGTAAAGTCGTGTGAGACTTAGGATGTCAAGAGAACACTGAACTACTGATCCCCACAAGTGCGGATCATATTTTTGAAACACTGGCCCGGCTGTACTTTCCCCATCTCTGTTCCCAACAAGTCATCTTCCTCACCCCCCCTCACCCCCAATCCCCGTCTTCTCGGTCTCCTCGGGATATGCGAGTGCTCACATTCAGCGAGAACGCACAGGCTGAGAACTGCTCACCTACCTCCTCTGTCTCCCACAGCTGCTTGGGCAGTGACTTGGGAACATTTAGCAGGTTCTCTTCCTTCAACGGGCCAGGGAAAGACGCCACTAGAAGGGGTTGGAAAGCACATTTGCTGCATTAGAAGGCCGTCCCGTCTTTGTTCACCAAATTATCTTTGTGAAAACGGATTCACTGAACACATATTTACTGAGAGTCTGCCAGGCGGGGCACTGCACAGTGAGCAACACTGGTGTGTGTGTGTGTTTTGCAGGCATGAGTGCCGCATGGGTACAGCACTGACAGATTGATTCTTCTAATTGGGAGACAAAGTGCATCACATAAATAAACATGACAGAAAGGAGATACCAGCGGCGCTCAAGAGAGCTAAGAATACAGTGCTGTTGAAAGAGGTGACCAAGGACGTCCCTGAGCACAGCCCTCTGAGACACAGGAGGGGGAGATTCGGAGACAGTGAGGAGCACTCTCCTGACTGGGCGTGTGAGGGACGGTACAGGGAGTGGGAGGCAAGTCTGTTTGGACGGCTCTGATCGGAGCAGGAAGCAGCAGAGAGGCTAGGGGCAGAGGGAGGAGAGACTTGGAGCACTCCTGGGGAGAGGACCGGGGAAAGCAGCACCTGGAGATGGCAGCCCTACATAGAAGATGCCGTGGGAGCTGCTTGAAAATGGTCTGAGAATGGGGGTGGGGTGGGTGAAGGGGACTAAAAACCAGGAGACTTGAGCTTGAACTGCCAAAGAGACAGTTATTGGCTCTGTGATGCGATAAAATGATATGGATCTGTACCTTGGGAATGGTCAACAGTTTTCTGGTTTACCATTTAGTCCTGGCAGGTCTAATATTATGCTGAGCCATAAAACAAGTGGCATTTTTCATTTTCTGAGAAAGCCAAGGGCCCTGCCCAGCCCAGCCCCACTGCTGTGGAGTCCATTCCAATTCCCAGAGACCCTTCCAGTTGCCTCATCTCCCTCTCTCAGGGCAGCTGGCCGGGTCTCACAGGTGACCTTTCAACAATCGCTCTGAGAGGGACTGCTGGATGCTGAGAAAGGCTTCAGGGGCTGAGTGAGGAAGTCTTCCAACTCCTGGGGATGCCTCACATGCACACCGCCGGGCAGAGTCTTAAAGGGGCTGGCTTTCTGGACACACGTTGCTTTCAGTTCCTTGTCTCATCCAAGAGTTGTTGGGAATCTCAACAACTCATTAGGGAAACGCAAGCAACTCTGAAGCCATTTCATTGATTTCTGCCTCAGTGAATTAGATGTCTACTGATGTTTTAAATTTCTCTGATTTCATTCATGGCCTAAAATGGTTTGCCCAGGAAAGGAGGAGCGAGGGCAATGGCAGAGGGCCAGGCCTCTTCGGCAGGACGCTTCCTGTACTATATTCTGTGTGAGCTCGTCGTGCACCAACGTAAAAACTTCAGTTACTTGTTCACTTATCTTCATTTTAAATGATCAAGATTTAGAGCAAAGGAAGCAGTGCCTGGTACCAAGTGAATAAATGGACTACTGCAGACCCTTGTATGTCATGGGCTTTGGGTGTCATTTCAGTAAATCTCCAATACAACTAATTCAACTTTGATTGGTTTTATGAAGCTCAGCTTCTTTTGCACGGAAAGACGAAATGTGGACAGAACTGGCTCACAGAGTCGGTCTTGTCTAGAAGGGCAGAGACAAGACATTAGTGGAGGGTCATTTCAACAACTAGTTTACGTGATCGGTTCATTAATATGTTCATGGAATCGTAACTTTTGCTTCCCTGTCACCTTGTGATTGTGAGGACACAGGATAACAATGGACCTTTATAAACTAACTATGAATTTTAAAATTTATGGCTTTTATGGCTTAGAACATCTCAGAAAAGTAAGCCAACGGGCAGTTGTCAGCATTGTGAAGAGTCCTAATTTGTTCAGTTTTCAAAAGAAAGACAGATGGGACCATCAGCATCCCAGGAGAATGAATACAGGTGGATAAAATGAACCATACCTTCCCCTGATCCATCTCTCTCACCGTCACAGAAACCTAGTGGGAAGAAGAGACAATTTTAGATAGGGCTATCATTTTTATTAGTTCATGGATTAGTAACTTTCTCTGGTTCGAAAGAGCACTTTGAAAATTCTAAACTAATTTTGGTGCAGGAATGTTCATTAAAGTACTTTAGCATTGACATTAATTAATAGACATGGCTATTTTGATTCCTTTAAAATGGTCTCAGTCTGAAATTTTCTTAATGGCCATGTCCTGAGAGAATATACGTTTTACAAAGCCATAGAACCCCTAATCAAATCCCAAAGTAGAGAAGTAAAGCTGGAAACGCTTTTCCAAATCTTTGATCATTAGAGGAAGGGCAGGTAATTCAAAAGAATCCCTAACACTGCATCAGGTCTGCCAGGAATGTCTATGGGAACAGTGAGATCCCACAACACAGGTTTTTTAACAGTCAGCAGTCAAGCTGTTTTTAAAAGAAAATTTATTTGAGGTGGAGGTCTAGGTCAATTTAAATAGTATATGTGATAGTTCCTATAAAGCTTTAAAGTTTTCATTTGGTATGAATTCCAACTAAACAAAGTACTTTAACCCATAAAATATAAAATAATTACCATGGATTCTCTCTTTGTTAAGTCAAAGAACTGTACCAAGTATGTTAACACATTGCCATTTTTCCTTAAAGAAAATACACCAAATGGCTAAGGTTGAAATGTTAAGTTCTGAGTCTTTAAAGACAGCTTAATTAAAGGTTAGTAAGTTTCTAGACAAGCTTAAAGGATTATGAACCTGATCAGCCTAGGAAACATCAACTAAATGCCCAGTAGTGATTCACTCGGCGTTCATTGTTGCTGCACGGAGCAGATGGCAGGTTGAGCTGGGTGAGAAGGTGCAGGTGGGAGACAGAGCTTGGATGCGTACTCTCCAACACAGAGAGAACTTTCAGACGCGTGCTGAGGTTGACAGCTCAGCTACATCCATAAGCTACATCCATCAAGCGCACGCATAAGACAGAATTTCTTTCAGACCCACGGAAACTGAATACCCGCTAAAAGTTCTCAAAGTTTATTTTAGTGCACATTAAGACCACGCAGGCAAAATCTGATTCTTGGGCCTAATCCTCAAGATTGTGACCCAGAAGATGTGCAGATGGGTCCAGGAACCTACAATTTTAATAATCATTTCCGGTAATTCTACCATAGAGGGCTCTTGGTCCACTCAATGAGAGACGTGGTCTAGGTTGCACCTTAATCCAACCTTTCTGCCCTCTGCTGTTTTCAGGTGCCAACTCGGAGCACAGAATGAAACGCTGCACGCTCTGGTGCCAGTCGCACAACGGTGCTATCGTGCTGACGCCATTACTTCTGTGACTGGACCAATCCAGCTGGGTGAGGGTCTTCTTTCCCTCTGCCCTGCCACTTCACTGAGCAGGCTGTCCTTCTGTTAGAGCCGAGTGCAAACTCTTTGCACCCCCAGGGACATCCGTGACTTAACCTATCTAGGGAAAGGCAATGCTAACCGAAGAACAGAAAGTCCGGTGCAGAGACACGGGAGATTTGAGTTCACATTCAAAACAAACCAAGAAAAAAACTCAAACCAAACGCATTGCAGTGCGTCCATGCTGACTCCCGGGGACCCTAGCGGGCAGAGGGCACTGCCCCTGTGAGCTTCTGAGGCGGTGACTCTTTACAGGGGTGGAACGCCTGTCTGTTTCCCAAGGAGCAGTTGGTGGTTTCGAACCTGTCTGTCAGCAGCAAATGCATGACCATTCTGCCACCGGGGCTCCTTTGGCTCCCCATTCAGTGCTGCGTCAAAGAGAGAGCCCCTTCCAAATCATAATGTAGCTTCCCCAGGATCCTTCCACTGGGAAAGGTCAGGGAGTTCACTGTTTTAGTCATACAAAAGTAACTGACCCTGTGGCAAATTAAAAAAAGAAGAAGAAGAAGAAGTTTTATTCCGTATTCGCTTTGGTTGAAATATTTATTTCATGAATAAAACACCAATGCCCCTAGGTTTAAGGAGTAAAGCCAGTGTTCAGGTCTGTAAGAAGGCTGACCTGATGGCAGGCTTCCTGGAGGACGTCTTGTCTAAGGCAGCAAGGAAGACGATGGTCACAAAGCGCCCAGCATCCGTGTTTGCTTACGCGTGCCGACACCGTGCTTAGTGTGGCGTGCACAGGACCTCGCTCACTGAATCCTCACGGGAACTCTGACCTCATCACTTTTAAGATCGTCCCCCCGATCATCTTGCTAGTCAATTCCAGGACTAAAACCCAAGCCTCCGGCCTGTGTGCCTTCAAAGTCCAAGTCCCGAGTCCTCTGGCAGCTCTCGACTCTGAGAGGAGAAAGACATTTGGAACCCGAGCTAGGGGGAGGGGGTGGGGAGAGGAAAGCGTGGAGGGCAGGGGCAGAAAGTGGCGTCCAGGATGGGAGAGGGAGAAAGGGAGACGAGGCGTAAGGAATTCTGCCTCTGACCTGGTGGGATGGAGAGTTTGGGTTAGAAAAGGGACGTGATTGGAACCAACTCTTAGAGGAACTGTCCTTGCAAGAGTGTGAGAGAAAGAAGAAAATTAAACCTGGTTTTAAAAAAAAGCAAAGAACTACCACCAACAACATAGTAGTGTGAAAAAAAAAGGACATCTCAACAACGTCTGGAAAAGAATGGGCAGCAGATGGGATCAGAGACCCACTGCAGGGATTGGAAGGACAGAAAAGGTGAGGACTGAGGGGCCACAGTAATTAAGTATAATGCTCAACTTGGAGTCTGAGTGACCACATGGTGGTGGTGGACGACCTATACGCTAGCACTAAGCTAACGTATAACGAAAATGTCCAAGGCTGGATTTGTACCACAGGAGAAAAAGAAAGTCGAGGATACAAGTGTAAACAAAGGATTAAAAATAAAGACGGAAGGAGCTAAGATTGGCTATCTCAAAATACATGCCCCAGGAGTTCAGGCCTGCATCCGTATTCCAGGAAAGCCTGCAGCTGCAGAAGCACTGGGGGGACCTCTCCCAGTCAGTCTGGCGGAGGCCATGCTCCCGCTGGGAGCTCCCACGCCTGACTAAGCTCCCGGACTCCGAGGGCGGTCTTGGTTTGAGTGCAAGGCCAGCCAGCCAATGCTTTCCCAGAGTCTCTTCTACAAGAAGCCTCTGAGGCCTAGGGAGGAAGGGCTGGAAAGTCAGGAATAAGGCGGGTCGGGGACATGACATCCTGAGCATGACAATCAACGACAGGAAACAAAAGGTGTACGAACTGTCGGGTGGAAAATGGAGCTGCTCTGCACTTGATGCACAACAAAAAGTTTACAAACAAAACTAAGAATGACGGAAGCCTCGGGTCAGTCGGCCCCTCATCCTGGGCCCACCTGCCACCTGGGTGACAATCTTTTGCTCCTCTTCAGACACAGGCTGCCGTGCCTCCACCTTCTCTCCCTCCCTCCCTCCCCTCAGGGCCATCGGGGGACTTAGCAGGCTGACTCCTTCCTTCCTTCACTAGCTAACTGAATGGTCACTGAGGCCCAAGGCAGGTGCTATGCCCAGAGGAGGAGCTGAGGACTGGAGTCCCCAAAGACAGGGACACTCGGCATCTATGTGCGAAATGACCTTCAAACTGGCCACCCGTGTGGATCGACATCTGTCTTTAAAGATTCTGGATAACTAAATGATGTGACAAAAATATTTTGTTGTTGTATTAAGGTTTGTTTGTGTCAATTACAGCAACTGTTTACCATTGATACCTAATTGTCAGGCAACCCAATAACCATTATAAAATTATCCATCAGACTCTTGGCTTTATTTTCCTGGGACATAAACTTCCCACTCGTGAATATGTGAGAGTTCCCTGTTTGTGGAGTTAAGCTGTGAGCAAAAGTCCCACAGTGTGTGTTTACCAAAGGGAGGGGGCTGGGCTCATGTGGGGGCGGGGGAGGGGGGGAAGGAGAGACCGTCACTGACATGCCACCAGGAAAGAGTCCCAGGGAAAGAACAGTTGTTATTTCTCCTACTATGGCATCTAATTCTGCCTTTCAGCTACATTTTCCCATCACTTTTTAAATCTTTACTTTATTTGGTTGGTCCTATAATAAGAAATACCTTTTTGCAAAGCTAGTTAGTTATTTTTAAAACCCCAAAAGGAAAGAAAATTGGGGGGGGGGGGAACACCACCCCCCCACACACATACAACACACAAAATAATTTAATGAGTTACAGGGGGGAAAGACATGAAGCTATTTAAAATAGCTCCCACCAGCAAATATAATTCTCCAGAAATAATCTCCATCCTTGGAGACTTGAATAATGTTTTAAACACAACTGGCTTTCCCATGTAAACACGTCCATATTTGGGTGTGTTTCTGAGCCCTGCTCGACTGGCTGGGCCCTTGTGCAGACACGCATGGGCAGACCGCCCCCGTTCGCATGGGGGACTGTCCCACCTTCTGTGGCCCTCGTTAGCACGGCCAGTCCAGCGGGTCACCGGCAGGAGACTGGCTCCTGCCCCTCTTCTCGGCTCACACGCCGTGCTCCAGCCTTTCTGCCTCAGCCGAAAAACACCTTCTGGCCGTCTCCCCTGCCGGCCCAGTGTCGACCTCACTCTCGGCATGCCGTCGTTTGATGCCGGCCGAACCAAACTTCCAACTTAGTCCGTCACTTTCTTTTCTCTTTGCATATAAGGATCAGATTCTCCATTCTAAAACTACCAACAATCCCTTTATTCTCAAAGCTGCTGACTTTTCTCCCCAAAAAACAAAACAAAACAAAAACGCGCCCCAAACACTCTGCCGGTGATTCAGTTCTGACTCCCAGCCAGCCTGTTCTGGAGATACCCACACCCTGCACAGGAGGTAACGACAAGGACGGGAAGGCCTCGGCAGAATGCAGCTCTTCATGGGCACTCCGGGTCAAACCGATCCATCTGGCTCCCCTCTGGGCCCCGGAGAGTCAGGTTTGCTGTGCTGACGGGCACCTGCCCGACTACAGTCACTGCTTCCACTCAGCCGTGGGTCCAGACTCCCAACGTCTAAAGCTAGCCTACTTCAATCCATGCTCCTCTATAGCCCACTGCCCCTCTCTAAGCAGTGAATAGTGGACCCGCATCCATTCCAACATAACCAAAGCCAACTACTTTCATAGTCCCGTGTGTGGAAACATGTCCAGATATCCCCAACCAATTCTGAAAGGTATAAGCAAGCCATTGCTTAGGAAATGTAGCACCAGGGGAACAAACAGAGTCAACAATTACCACAAAGTCCCTACTCTGTGCAAAGGAATAAAACCAGGAAAGCTCCCCTTGGAACAAGCAGAACCCGTATCACCTCAGCAAAAAAAATTATTTATCCCATTTCAAGACCCAAAACATAACCCTAACAGTTTGTGGGCAAGAGTCATTCTATAAAAAATGGGTGATTCAAGACCATTGTTCCTTCTAGATTACAAAGTCTGAAAGATATCCTTGAACTGGTCTTCAATAATTTGGCCTCGTTTCATGTACAGGTTAGATATCAGCAGCACGGTGTGTTTGGGGGAGTACTGTGAACACGTGAACCAGTATTTAATTCCTTCGCACTTCTCCCTCATGGAGGAGCTCAGGATAGAATTGTGTCACATGCTGGAGATGATAGGACAGTGAAAATGGTGAAAGCAAGACACCTACAGCCAAGCAGGTGGAGAAAACATGTCCATGTAAAAAAGGTAGCCCAGAGTGCCACAGGTAACTGTCTATACATCAGTGGTTCTGAACCTTCCTAGTGCCGTGACCCTCTAGTACAATTCCTCATGTTGTGGTGACAACAACCCCCCAACCATACAATTATTTCTGTTGCTATTTCATAACTGTAGTTTTTCTACTGCTATAACTCAGGCAAAAGGGTCATTTGACCTCCCAAAGGGTCATTCATGAGTAGCTCTGGGATGGCAGAGGGAGAGGGTGGAAGATGATGCCATAGGAGCGGGAACACAAGTGCAGGCTTACAGATTGGGGGGGTGCAGGTAGAACAGCTGAGAGTCAAGAGGGGAAGAGAGAGAAACAGGCAGAAACATCAGTGGAACCTCAAGTATCTAAGGTAGGGAGGGCGGCTGCTGAGTGGGAAGGGCACGGAGCAGGGTGGGTAGGGCCAGACCCTAAGCTCCAGGACAGTCCGATGGGAGGAGTTCCTGGAGGTGAGGAGGTCATCTGCAGAGGGTAACAAGGCCAGGTATACTTGAGGAGCAGAGTAGCACACAAGCTGAATAGGTAGGTCTAAGTGCAAGAATGGACAGATACCCGTGCGTATGTATAGGTAATATTTGTATATGTGTATTTACCTCTGCTGAAAACCGATCCACGAATGTGGCAGTGATTATAGGAGAAAAAGCACACTATGAAAATGTCTGACATAGTCACACACCTTGAGAGAGTGAGTCACTTGGTCTGAGGAATCAAGACCGTGATCTTGGGAACACCAAGTTCAACTGACATAAACGATCCAGAGATGATGCTCTACATCCTAACTTGGTGAGGAGGGACAGGGACCTTAAAAGCTGCCAGCAGCCAGCGGTTCCTCCCCTGCCCGAGGAAATAGGAGGGGCACACGTCAAAAGACACATGGAAAGGGTCAGTGGATTGATGCACGGAGCAGACATCCATCTCGGCCACCGAGAGACCACGACAACAGCTCTGAAAGGATTGCAGGTGAAGGCCCTGCACAGAGTGGGAGAAAAATGTCAACCTGGACTCCACATCATAGGTTCTCAACCTGTGGGTTCCCTGATTCATCACAGTAGCAAAATTACAGTAGCAATGACAATAATTTTATGGTTGGGGGAGGTCGTCACCACAGGAGGAACTGTCTCAAAGGGTCACAGCATCAGGAAGGTTGAGAACCACTGCTCTAGATCCTCAAGTGTCGGTTGAGATTAGGACTTCTCCACAATTATACTCCAAAATAGGAAGCAAATACTATTAACTGTTTGACAGCACCTGGTGTGGAAGTCAGAAGTTAGATATTTTCCCTTAAGGATCCTGCCATCAGAGGCCTTAGTCCCACAAAAGATAGGGCCAACCCCCTACTGTTAGGAAGCTGGGCCGCTTCCTTTGAAGCTTGTTAACCACTAGCTTGGTCCCCAATGAGTGGAGTTCACAGGCTACTATCAATATCTCTAGTCTAATCTGTTTAGCCACATCCAGGAATCTGGGGTCTGGTCGTGTCACATGGGACCCTGATACTTCTCTTTCCTATTAATGTGTATCTATAGTATAATCCTTTCCTTAAGTCTTCACCTGTAATTAGGGGCCTTGCATGGCGCCAAAGGGTATATAAGGCTTGGGCACAATAAAGAAGCTCTCTCTTTCTCTTTTTCTCTCGTCCACCCGTACCTTCACGCTCTGATCCTCTCCCAGTTTCCCATGTCCTCTCCTCATCTCCCCCCTACTCTCTCTCTCCACGTGGACCACCTGATGGATCGAGGTGAGCATGCTACCATGAAATGTGTCTGACTCTTATTATTCCTTTCTCTCTCATGCTCTCTAGAACTTTACTATGATAATTAATAATTATCGCTGTACAGCTGCACCTTTCAAACCCGTGATGTATGTATCGGAGGCTGGCTTCCTCTGATAGTGAAGGAGACCCACTTACAGGTCTGACACAGACTGGTGAAACTCCCAGGACACCTTCATGGTAGAATAATCAACCCTTTACACTCCAAAGGGTAGTATTTGTCCACAAAACTCAGAGGGATACGAGAGGAGGAGGAACGGCAAGAGAAAACGCAGGGAGTTGGTGGGATGATTGATGGTACACAAGGAGTTAAATCAGCATGTGCATGAATTGCTAAGTGTACAAACTCGGACCTGTTCTGTAAACAGTCGCCTAATTCACAATGAAAAAGTTTTTAAAAAAAGGAAAACCGCAGCAGCAGAATGGCATGAGTAGTCATTTCCCCACGTGTAGTCATTTGTTCACTCCTGCCTGCCCCCACCCCCACTTTCCTCGCTCTGCCCCAAGGGACCAGTAAGATGGGGAACAACTGAGCAGGCCTGCTCGGGGCCCTGGCTGTCCTCACAGTGTGCACTTTCATCCCTGCCCGTCAGCCTTTATCTGATACTTCTCCTCGGGACGGCCCACCCTGACCGCCAGGCACTGTTGGAGGAATCTGACTCATCCTGGGGCTCGGTCGTCATCAGTCCTGGGTCCTAGAAAGACAAGTCACTTCCTCCAACTTGGCCTTGTCAGTAATCAAGATGCTATCTCGCGCATGTGTCACTTCTGGTTTTATTTCTGTTTGTTCAGATCCTGGTTGGGAAAAGGGGACGCTCAGAGAACTCAATATACAATTAGACAAGACTGGGAATAGAGACCCACAAAGTTATTTTACTAGTTCCTGCAAAAGATAATGAAGTTCTACAAAAAACAAATGTGACAGGGACAAGAGGATGCTTGAGAGTCAGAGAGGCCCACCCAGTAGGCTTTCTTTTCATCGGCAGAAGCAGGACAGAGGACATGACTTGTGCTCCATCCTGATTTCGTCATGCACACACACTTGGTGAGGAGCATTTTTTTCTGAAGGCTAGCAAGCTACACACCAGGCAAGCTTCCCTCTCCTTCGCTTCCTGTTGGACAGACTGAGACATTCCAGACCCTGAGAGCCAAGGGGTCCACATGTCTTACCCATGTATGGGGCAGGCCAGGGTGACTGGTCCCCTCCTCCATAGGGGTCCTGAGGCTTGGTGTTCAGAGCACTTGTGTGGAGAGCAGAATCAGAATTGGTCCTAAGGAAGGGAAGAGAAAGGTCAGCTGAAAATCCATGGTTTCTGTGGTATAAACGGTACAGTCATTGCTTGAACATTAGCCACAGGAGAGAAGGCAAGACAAACCAATGTGCCATAATCCACAGAAGAAGGGGTAGACCCGAAGTGTCTTACATGAGTAACAGCCTCTGAGGGTCACCCACAACCCAAAGAGGCTTCCATTTGTCCTCATATGATTCTATGCTTTGTGGCTAATGGCAAAACGATTTGCTTTGACAGGGTGGGCACCAGATTCATGGTGGGCTTTGAGGACCTTCCGATTCTTCCTTACAACTTAAAACAGCTTAAAACAACTTAAAAAAGCTAAACCCTCCTAACACTGTGACCCTTTAATACAGTTCCTGATGCTGTGGTGACGTCCTCAACCATGCAATTATTTTTCGTTGCTCCTTTATAACTGGAATTTTGCTACTGTCGTGAATCAGATGACCTCCCTCCCCAGGGGTCGTGACCCACAGGTTGAGAACCACTGGCTTTAAAGATCACTGTGACCACTATTGTTTTCTGCAGCTCAGCTGCAGCTGAGAACTGTCCTCAAAACCTTGTAACGGTTCTCAGATCCTTGTGGGGGCATGCACACGCAAGACCGTTTCCCGGGTCCTCCTAAGAGGCCGTTTGCAATTTCACCGCTCTCATTCTCATTGAGGCTACTGTGGAGTTTTCCATCGGCTAGAAGACATGAGATACCACTACAGAACGGAATCCATAAGCAGAGAATTCAGCTCCAGAAAAGAGATTTAGAAAACGGACCAGGCTACTTTTCTCAGCAAATGTCTATTTTCAGTTTGGGCAAATAAACGTAAGTTTCTTAAAATTATATGAGGACTGCAAAATGTTTGTGGAGGAATCCCACGATCTCTTACTTACACTTGCCCACACACTGGTGAAGCCCCTCGTATCACTGGTGTGCGGTGAGCTCCTGTCCTGCTAAGCACGTGAGGGACCCAGACACAAAAAGGCTGGGAGTCGCGCTTTGACCCGAAGGCTGTGAGACTGAGACTAGGAGACTAGTTAGGGAATCTTCTACTTCCTATGTCACAAAAGAAAAGTTCAGAAAATTTTCTCGGTAGCTTCAATTTTCACGTAGCCGTGACTCCATGGGCTGATTATGGAGTCTGTCTTAGTCGATGGTCATACTTTCTTCCAAACAACGAGCTGTGGGTGACTGGCTAAGTTCTAATGGGCCCACAATGACTCTTTGTTCTGTGCGGCCCCTCCAGGTGAGGGCCTCATGCGGCACTGACCTACAAGGCCTGGCCCTGAGAGACCAGGGCTCTGACGCCTGTTCCTTTACTGCCTCAAAGAGATTCATGCCACACCACAAAAAGCAAGAGCCCGATGACGTCGAGCGGATGACCCTTTTGGTCAGAGTGGCACTGCTTCCCGAGGACTGCCCAGGCTGCAGACCCTTACAGACGCAGACTCGCACATCTTCCTCCTGCAGAACAGCTGGAGGTTTGAACCTCCGACTGGGGGGGGTGGGGGGGGGAGGGGGTTCCTGCAGAGCTTTAACCACGGAGCCACTTGAATCCCTCTGGGGTTCCTCCTTGGTGTAATGAGGTCATAATAGTTTTGTTTTGTTTTGTTTTGGCGGGGGGCATCACTGCCTCTGGTGGTCATGGGTACTACCCAGTGCTGCTCCTGAGAGCCGCCGCTGGATTTGAACCGTCAAACCCTCGGGTCGCAGTCCCGCACTCAACCACTTACGCCACGGGGGCTCAGCCCCTTGTTTTGTTTTTTTAAAGGCTTTTATCTACCCTTCAGGGTTGCCATGCGTCAGAATTGACTCAATGGCAGTGAAATTGGCTTTTTCTGGAGTTATCAAGCATCACACTGTTGAAATGCTTAGAAAGGTGAAATACGGTATCTTGTTGGTTTAAGCGTGGGGTGGTCAGTAGGGGTCAAGTGGACACAGATGTTGATAAGAACTAAGCTGCAGAAGGGACACGAGAGGCCTCTTTAGGACTCTTCTCAGTTTGAGACTTTCTACTGTGGCGTTGTTGTTTTTTCTGTTTTATCAAATACTAGATGTGTAAGTCACTTGCGCCTGCTGGCATCTTGTCAGGGCTGGAGTAAAGAACATGTGAAACACTGGAGTCAGAGCCCAAGGCTCATAGGAATGGTTAATGTTTACTGACGACTTGCACTGCCCACGTATTACTTTATTTCATTCTCATCAGCCCCTCCCCCACTCCCCGCCCGCTCAAGGCATACAGAAGTGGACTTTTCTCAGTGTAGGCAGAGGCAAACCCACGTGGTCCCACTCCTGAGCGCATGCTCTCACCCTGATACACAATCTCCTTAAACAGTCAGTACATGCTAAATAAAGGGTCTGGGCTTGGTTTGGGCCTCTCTGCTGTCAAATACAGCTGACGGGGACCATGTTCTGGCTGTCAGGCGAAAGGTGAAGCCCATCGGGCTGATCAACTTGATGGGTCCTCTCCTTTAACACAGCATCTACAAGGAAACAGCCCAAGTACCTGTTAAGTGCAGATGAGAGCCGGAAGCCAGGGTGCTTTTCCTCTTTCCATGGAGGCCTTTAAAAGCAGAACAACATGAAAGGAAAAGAATTCAGTGCACGGGGAGCAAAGGAGCGCATACTCAGAATGGGTTTGAGAACTCACTCACTCACTCAGCTCTACAACCTGAGAAAAGCCCTGAAAATGTCCCAGTCCTAAAAAAAACATAAATCCATGAGTCGGCGATGAGCTGGATGAGGATTCTGCAGTCTGTGTGTGTGTGTGGGAGGGGGATGTCATCAAGTCGATTCTGACCCACAGACACCCTGTGGAGAAGAACTGTTCCAGAGGGCTTCCCGGGGTGCAATCTTGATGGGAGAAGATGGCCAGGTCTCCCTCCCTGGGAGTCAAGGTGGGCTCAGCCTCGGATTTTTTGGTTAGCACTCAGCATGTGACCACTGCACCACCAGGCTTCTTTAAAAAAAAAAAAAAAAAGGGAAAAGAAAAAGCAAGCACAGAGCTTTGAAAACCTTTGGAAAAAGTTGAATCTAAGGGCAACAAGTGTACAAATGTGGTCTGCATACAAGTGACGTATGTATTGATCATGATGGGCATTGTATAAGCCCCCAATAAAATGATTTATTAAAGAAAAAAAAAGGAGGCTGAGCCCCGGTGGCCTAGTAGTTGTGCGCGGGACTGCGGCCCACTGGGTTGGAGGTTCAATTCCAGCTCTCAGGAGCAAAGGCTGGGCCTCCTACTCCCACCACCTGAGGGCAGTGATGCCCGCCCCCCCCCAAAAAAAAGTTGGAATCTGTGACTGCAGTCTTCTTTCAGGGATGTCAGAGATGATTCCAGAGGTGTACGGAAGGACCCCGCAGTGCACGCCCTCAGGGTGAGGAGACAATCCTGGCTGCCAACATTGACGTTTCTCTGTTGGTACTCATGGAGCCCCGCTGATGTAGGAGTTACATGTGGGGCTTCTAACTACAAGGTCAGCAGTTCGAAACCCCCAGCCAGCTCCTCAGGAGAGAGATGAGGCGTTCCACTTCTGTCCAGAGCAACGCTCAGAAACTCACACGTGCAGTTCTACCCTGCCCTAGAGCGTCATCACGAGTCACCGTCGGATCCGTGGCAGTTGTGCTTTTTAAAAAAACAGATGACCATGAAGAAAAATAATTTTTATGTTGCATAAACGACATTTAAAAGTTGACACAGTGGCCCTTATGAAATACCGCCTCGGGAGGGAATGACTGACAAACTATTGTGGAAGGCACGTATTATCTGCACAAAGGAAGTATTAGTCTGAATGATGCTAGTGCTTGGGAAAATATAAGATACTTTTCCTGGACACAAATAAAAAGAATATCAGCTTAGAGATACTCTCTCTGATTTAAAATAAAACCTATCTATCACACAAACTTGCATGCCACATGAATTCTTGAGGGGTGGGAGGAAATGGCCTTTGTGAGGTAGAGGCTAGATATTATACATTGTTACATCCTTCTGGGTCAATACATTATCCACGGTCGGCATTTGCCCCAGAGAATGAGGAAGGAGAGTGCTACATTTATTTTTTTCTGGATCTGTATTTCGAATGCCTCCTAAATCTGACCCACCACCACCCAGCCTGCCGCCGCCACGCTGGCAATGACCCACAGTGGTCTTACAGGCAGAGCAGAGCTGCCTGGTAAGGGCGCCCGGGCTGCCATCACGCACAGAGCAGACGGCCCCCTCTTTCTCCTGGGGCGTGACTGGGGCGCTCACACTGCTGACCTCTCAATGAGCAGTCAAGTTCCTGACCACGCAGGCACCTTCAATCTGATTCAGTCATCGGAAAATACTGCCCCACAAGAGAGACAGCAGTCTGATGCTGACAACTGCACAGTCTGTTACTGCCTAGGTGGGTTGAAGAAATGTTCAAATATGTGGTCTCAATAACCATTCTGGAGTCTTTTGTTCCTTTCAGTCGCCAAGGTACCTTGAGAGAACGTGGTTTATTTTCCCGTGTCTCATATACGGGAATACCAAACTAGAATATTCTGTCATTAAATGTATTCCAAATAGATTTCTATTTGATTTTAACTTCGCAGATCTAGATTTATTGAAACAATTTTCATTTTAGATTCTCACAGAAGCCTGTATATGGAAAGGTGTACATTTTATAAGAGTAAAAATATGCTGGGTACTAGAAATTCCTAAAAACACATTCAAGGTGGATAAAGAGTGAAACTATGCACACAAACACCTGCTTGGCACATAGTTTCATGGGTGGCTAGCTTACCTTGGCCAACTCTCATCCAGATGCTGCGAGGAATAATTGGCTCCGACCGTACTACCATCAAAGTAGAATTTTTAATAAAGGAAAAATAAAATTAATTGAAAGACAGAGTTAAGTTAGGGTAATGGAGAGTGAATTAAACAGCTAAGTTTGGGGCTCTTCTCCTTATTTCTATATCCAACAGCAAGTCCTCCAGGCCTTCGCTAATCAGCTTCCTCTCAGAGGATGACCCCTCTCTCTTTTCACCAGCATCTTCTCTGCATGTTTCACTCGGAGAACTACTTTCTGTTTTATCTTGGTTCTTTGGCCTGTTCAGCCTCTTTTGTTTTTACCAACTGGACCTGTCCTCTACCCCAAACCTGGCAAGGCAGGCTGCCTTTCCGTGCTGGCCTCTGTGCCACAGGATGGACTCAGGTTCAGAAATTCCCATCAGTGTACTTCATCTCTCTGGAAACCCTGATTGGTTCAGGGAGGGTTCACGGCCCACACAGGACCAAGGAGAGTGATAAGGAGGAGAAAGGGGAGTGTCCTCAATTGAGGTGCAAGAACTGAGGACCATGTAAGCCTGGGACTCTCCCTGGGAGGAACTCCCCCGTTGGAGTATGGAATCAACACAAAAGAAAATACCACAAAGACTCTGAGTGACCATGCTGTGTATAAATCCCTTCTCGAGCTCCTGGGCTTGCAAGGGCATAAACCAATAGTGTTCCCCCCGCCAACCCCCACCCGCCCACAACTTAAGAAGAGCGACTATCAGTTACAACCTATCTTAGAAGGGTTGAGAGCAATCACCTTACTGGTGTCAACTGGAGCTGTTTTATCAATTTTGTTCCCTTCATCGAGTCCAGTCTGCCTGTGAACATCTTGCAGATGCCTGCAGATATCAATGGATGCAGCTGAGTGCAACACAGCTGTTTGAGTTAATTTAGTTTTAATCATATTTTAGAATATACTAGTCTTCTTTATATTTAAACGCTTTGACCGTATTATTCTGCTTAAAAAGCCTTCAGCGATTTTCTTCAGGCCCCAAAGCAAAGGCAAACTTTGTCTGACCTGACATTTAACGGACTCTAAAATTTGGTCCCAAGCAACCCCTCTGCTCTCCCCTTCCCTCTGACGTGGTACCACCAAGACCTGATGCTGCCCTGCCCAAGGCCATTCTTCTTCCCCAGAGAGCCTGCTTCCCACTCCCACCTCTGCGGGGCACAGCCAGCTCACCTCCTTCCACCTCCTCAAAACCACTCCCAGTCTTTTGTGTCTTCCCTACTACTGACTGTCTAAAATTAAAAATTGGCAATTACAAAAAAATACTTTTGATCCAGAACTGTAGGGGGAAAGACTAAAAAGACGAGCGCTACTCAGGGCCTTTCAGTCCAGCCGGACGCATGGGGAGGCCCTACAGGGGAGGAGCAAGTGGCTTCCTGGTTTCGGAGGCTGTGCGTTTTTTATGAGGGCAGGTAGCCCCATCTTTCTCCCGCATAGGTCCACCTGACTGTGTGGTCAGCAGCCCAAATCGCTAGCTCCTTAGAAATCTGGAGAAATGTGAACGGCATTAAACCACCTCGTGCTGTGTGCCATGCCTGTGCTGGGCAGGTTCCCGCATGCATTTAATCCAACCTGTCCCAGGAGGTTGACAAGACCATGCCCATTTTTACTGCAGAAGGAGCCGAATGGAATTCTAGATGACAGCTGGCACAGCGGGAGAGGTAACAGGCTCACAATTCACTCAGATGCCTCTCAAGAAACAGCATACACCAGTGCACAAGAAAATGCAAAACAGGAATCTGAGGTTTCTCGGGCAAGAATGAGCACTGGAAGGCAGCCTTCTCTGCTTGCACTCAGGAAGAAAGCAGAGTCTTGGTGGGGGGGGGGGGTGTTAGCAGGGGGTCTTCTCCTGCAGATCAGGGCTGGGCTCACCAATGAATACAGCTGGGCGTTAACGCGCTCGTAATGATTTCGTGTGAAATGTTGCCTTTGCCAGGAGAAGCTGTGAGAGTACAAGCTTTATTTTCTACTTAGGAGTCTTCCTTGTCATGCCGACTTTTATTATTTCTTAATCTGAATGTGAGTCAATGCAATAAAAGAGAGCTTTATTCTAAGACATTGCCTCACCGCAGCCTATTAGACGGAATACCTGGTGCAGGTTAGGATACCACAGCGGGAGGCAGAAAGGCAAAGAGGAGAAGGCAAAAGGCAGGCTCTGAGAGCTGAAGCCCAGCCAGGGGAGGAGGCGACGAGCCCGGCCACCTGGGCTTAGCTCCCTCCCCCAGGCCTGGGGGCGGTGATGAACCTCTGCTCCGAGACCGCGTCTCAGCATATGCCATCCTCTCACAAACGTCACGAGGCCCAACTACTCCGTACTGGCAAAACAGATGAGACCGCACTGGTGCCATATGAACACTGGCCACACACCGATGCTTTCAATGTTGTGGACTACATTAGCATTTAACCTTTCGGATTTTATTAATCACATTAATAAGATTAATCAAGATTGCTGAGCATTTTTAATAGGATTAGGCTGGGACATCCGAAGTGAAAAGATGCAACTTCCAAGCTTTCTCGATGCTCACTCACGGTCTCATCTAATTTACATGCAAGGCCACCCCAAGTCGGAGAGACGGCAGTGGCAGCCGCAGTGGCAGCTCTACCAGCTAATCAAATGGACATTTTCAAACTCAAGGCCTATTGGCATCGAGCAATCCGTGATTGTTAGAGGAGGGAGGAGGAGGAGGAGGGGGTGAGGGTGGTGGTGGTGGGGTGTGTGTGTGTCTGTGTGGTTCTTTTGAGGGCTGCAGACAATTTCATTCAGGTGATTTTAATTACTCCACCACACTGCTATGTCCCAAAGAACCACCTAATTGGAAAATTTGGATTTCCCAACTTAATTCCACAAGCCTTTTTAGAGTGCCTGCTAGTTGGCATTGTGCGGACATGAAAGAAATACAAGGTTTCCAAAGAGGCAGGCCAGCTCCTCCTCCACGACCTCCCTTAGTTAAACCTAGGTTTGGGCTCAAGGAACATTCCCACACTAGAAAAAAGAGATAATGAAAAAGGTCACGAGAAAGAAGAGGTGGCTGCAATGATGAAAATTTAAAACTAACAATAAAGTTTGAAAAAATAAACCTCTCCTGCTCTAGTCTAGAGTTTTGTTTTTAACCCCATGCTTTTCCTTCTGGAATTTGCCAGCTCCCCTGCATCTCGGTCTTACAGCCTGTGCTCAGCCCTGTCCCCTCCCTGCAGAGATTCTCAAAGGGATGGGAGGGCGATGAAACTCGGTTCCTGGGGTCCGGGTGGCTGGAGTTCAAGGAGGGGGGTGCAGCCAGGGACCCAGGAGAGGGCTCCCTGGGCACTCTAAGCTCCAGGCTGATGGCACTGGCTGACAAGCCCTGACCACAAGTTTTTCTTGAGCAATCTCTTCCCTGCCCGAGGCTCAACTCCCACAGACCCATGCCTCTGGCGCCCAGGAGCTGTTTTGGTTTTGAACTTCTTATTGTGAACTGGGTGAAGGTTGAGCGCTGTAGTTCCTGTGCCAGCCCATCTTTCCAACTGCCGACTCTGTGCTCCAGAGTACTCCATGGAATCAAGCCCCCTGTTGTAGAGCAGAGCGTGACTCACACTGACGCCAGGGCAGGACTGCTCGACAGGCTTTCCAGGGCCCAGGGAAAAATGGAGGCACACAGTGGCTTCCGAGCGGGCACCAACCTAAGGATGACTGTGAAGGGGGTACGAGACAGGCCAGGTCTCTTGCATGGCACACAGGGTGGCCACGGGTGGGGATCGACTTGATGACATTCAGCAGCAACACCCTGTCCAGACACAGACTGAGTCGCTCAGCCGCAAACTCCGCCTGAACTCTCAAGGTCTGGCTCTTCTTACTGTCCTCAGGATACCTGCCGTCTACCTGCGTGCTCAGGTTAGACATCTCGGACACCCCCCGCATGTTGGTCCTTCTTTTCCCACTTCCCCAGTTCTGCTGGGGAAATCCCTCTCTTCCTCCCACTCAGGACGCAGTCCATTGGCCACGAGGCTCCTAATGCCTCAACTCAGAAATTGTTTTAGAGCAGCGGTTCTCAACCTGTGGGTCATGACCCCTTTGGGGGTTGAACAATCCTTTCACAGGGGTCGCCTAAGACCACCGGAAAACATGAATATTTCACAATATGTAATTATGATTAACCACTATGCTCTAATTATGCTTAATTACCGTATGTTAAATTTGTAGCAATGAAAATACTTTCTGCATATCAGATATTTCCATGACGATTCCTAACAGTAGCACACTGACAGTGATGAAGTAGCAACGAAAATCATTTTATGGTTGGAGGTCATCACCACGTGAGGAGCTGTGCTAAAGGGTCGCGGCCTTGGCATTAGGAAGGTTGAGAACCGCTAGAACCACTGCTTTAGAGGAAGGGGAGCAGCTCTCCTGCTGACAAGTGAGGCCATCTGTTGGCCAAGGTAGCTGGGGGTGGGGTTACCGAGCCACAGCAGTGAACAAGTTCCGCCCTGCCATCTCGGCGCCACCTGTTCCCTTCACAGCTAGGCGTGAAGGGACGAGGCTCTTCTGGCTTCTGGCCCTCACGTGGTAACCGCATCTGGGACAGAGCTCAGGAGCCCCCTTCTACCGGCAACCCTGGAAGCAGCCCTGTCCCAGGCTCAGAGCTTGCAGGACAGGCTGGGAGCTTCCATGCAGCTGGTGGGCAAGTGGACTTGAAATCCACTCATCGAGATGCGTTCTAGGGTCGGATTTAGTACATGGAGCCAGCCACAATGTGGGCCTGCACTTCACAACTGCGTCTTCACCCGCCATCGCCCTCCTCCCATCCCTTTACCTCCAACCACGTATGCTGCTAGGACATCTCTGAAAGTCAGGGTTTTAGGCAGGAACTTTTGTAAGCACGTAAGTGGCAAGCAGATTGCACATGAATTTTGAAATCATATTTTTCCTTTAAAAACTCTAAAGGCCAGTAGTTTCTAATCTTTCAAGGTTTTAAGTAAAACTCAGGCTTTGCGATTATGTAACTTTTGGAAGCCTTGGTTTATAGGGAAGCAGTTTCTTCCCTGCAGGGCATCTCAAGGCATCTCCTCTATCCTATGGCGCTCTCAGAGGGGAAAGTACAGTGTTTCTCAAATTTCATAAGCGACATAGTCCTTTTCAGCAAAGCAATGTAAGGAAATCATATTCTATAAACCAGTGTCCTAAAATCTTCCTGTCACTGTGATACCAAGATCAGAATAAAGGCCTGTCCCATTCACCCTCGTTTCCCACGTGCAGTATTCCCAAACCTGGTTGGGGAAACAAATGGAAAGTTTTCTGAACTTCTTTTCCTCTAGTTCAAAACTGCATCTCCTTTACAGGAAAGTGTTTTCTATGAGTCCTCTGTGGGTCACTTTCTTTTTTAAAAAAAATAATTTTATCCTTTTTTATTATTAAATACTTTTATTGGGGACTCTTACAACTCTTATCACAACCCATACATTCATCCTGTGTGCCAAGCACATCTGTCCTTATGTTGCCGCCATCATTTTCAAAGCTTTTTTTTACTTGAGCCCTTAATATCAGCTCATTTTCCCTCCCTCCCTCCCATTCCCTCCCTCATGAACCCTTGGTAAATAATAAATTAATATTTTCATATTTTATATCATCTGCTACCTCCCTTCACTCACTTTTCTGTTGTTCATCCTTGTGGTAGACATAGCTACCCCCCCTCACTCCCCCAACCTTTCCCTTCCCCTCCTGGCATCTCTATTCGCATTATTGGTCCTGAGGGGGTAATGTGCCCTGGATTCCCTGTGTTGCGGGTTCTTATCTGTAGCTGTGTACATGTTCTGGCCTAGGTGGATTTGTAAGGTGGAGGTCATGATCGTGGGGGGTGGGGGGTGTGAACATTAAAGAACGAGAGGGAAGTTGTATGTTTCGGTGCTATACTACACTGACTGTCTCGTCTCTTCCTGGGGTCACTTTCTTTTTCAAGGTCCTAGAAAATACTGTGTTTGCTGTAGATTTATCCTAGTAGTTCAGAAACTCAACAAGATGGTATTTGGGACACAGCTTATATTCTGCCCTTTAGGGGTGAGAAGCAGCTGCAGGAGGGAGCTCTGTGTCTTCTGAGTTCTTAAGACTAGGCCTCCAGCCAGGAACAAACCCCAGCAGTGCCTCTCTGCTGCCTGGAGTGGGGGCACAGGCCAGGCCACAACTGAAACGGGGCCCAGGTCTTTTTACATGTGGTATCCACCCACGGCAGCAGCAAAGTCCAATGACCAGCCAGCTCTGCAGTCAGGCTACCCACTGCAAAAGGAATTTCCCTGTGCCCGGGCTCTGCCCGCTGTGGCTGCCCACTCTGGGAGGAAGCTGGAATATTTACTACACAATGCTCATTTTATTTAAGATCAAGAAATCACAAGACTGAATCCTTATCTACGGCAGTTTGCTCGAGACCAACACCCATGCCTAGAAATGGTTATAAGGACAATTCTGAATATGCCTTTTCTTTTTGTTCTAAC
>PVJH01032696.1:0-23809 GCA_004026705.1 Nesogale talazaci | reverse complement strand
AGTTGGAATCAACACAGTGGCAGTGAGTGAGGGATATTGATTAGAACAAAATATTGAGAATAAAGTTTGGACCATTTTTTCATGTCATTATTGCAAGTCAAGGGGTCTCTCTCTACTGCCATGGCACTGGATTTGATTGAGACTCATAGCGCCCACTAGGGAAGAATACAACTGCCTACGGTCTCTAGGGCTTTACATTTTTATCAATACAGACTGACTTGTGTTCTCTCCCATGGAGCAGCAACTGAGTTCAACCTTAGGACTTTACAGCTAGCAGCCCAGTGCTTAACAAACTGCACCTCTAGAGTTCCTTGGTAAAATGGTAGACCAAGTAGCTGCCCACTTCCCAAAAAATGTACTGCAATAAAATTGCCTAAAAGTTTGTAATGAAAGCATCTGGTTGACTAACCTTTTATGTATAAAATATGCATGTTCATAGAAATATACTTAAATATAAGATGTCAACTGCATTTATAGTATAATAGCTTGTGGTTCAGGAGTGAAATGGTCTATGAGGTTACAAATTCACTTGACTGCATATATGATATATTAAATTGAGTTTCAGAACTCCATGATTGATACTGAGGGTCCTGTTTGATGCATAGCTCGGGGTAACTTTATACAACATCATGATATTATTATCTGCTAAGTTTGTTCTTGGTAAGGGCTGTACTGGCAACAACAAGATTGGCAATTCAAGCCTTCCGCCCACACCATGGGATCAAATTGAGGGTGTCTACTCAAACTTATAGCCTCAGAAATCTCCTCAGAGAAACCTAGGCCCAATTACTCACATGTGAATCCTGTGAGTCAGATTCCACTTGATGACAAACTCTGAACCAAATCCATTGCCTCGGAGTCAAGGGTGACTTGTAGAGACTCCAGTGGGTGTCCGAGACTGCAACGGTTTATGAGACTAGAAAGCCCATCTTTTTCCTGGTGGTTTCAATCTCCTGATCATGGGACTCACAGTCATGTACATCACCACTGCAACATGAGGTTCCTTCATTGACGACAGTGGCTTTAAACCACAGTCTACCCATCTCAGTTAGGAATGTACACAGGACACAATTTCTGTCTAGCCAAGTTTGTCATTACTATAATCTCTTCTAGCTTAATGTTCTCTACCTTTCTGGATTCTAATATCTATGGCAATAGCTACATCGCTCTCAAAACCAAAATTCATCATTAAACAGCTTAGTCATAGAGTTAATACATAATAAAGCCAATGAGAAATGCTTAGGATTAAATTTTTTATCAGGACATGTTATGAAGTTCTTTTGGGTCTGCTAATAAATGCCCAAAGGTCAAGGCGCACAGCACTCCATTGTAAACTTTGATCCAAAAGCATTCAGTACAATGTCTATGGTCAGCAAGTCCAAATTCCCTAATTTAGAGTCCAGGGCACCCCATTCCATTCTGTAAGCCAGCTTCCTGTTCAAAAGCATTTGGCTGTATTTGCTATATGGCCTGAGAAGTCCAGCACTCTATTCCATGCTGTGGCTCCTGGCTATACTGCTTTTCCTGTGATGTCTTTTGTATCCAGAAAGGTCACTATGTAAGTTTCTGATATCTAGAAAACACGGCTCACTGCTGACTCTCTCTGGCAATGAGAGTCTCTCCTCATGCTCCTCTGGAGGCTCATCTTTTACACAGCAGATGGCATTTCAGGGAAGCCTGTGCCCAATTATTCCCAGGTGCAGCCTATCAGTATGTCATCCTTAGCAACCCCACTCTACACTCGCAGGTCCACCTTCTTACTAAACCCTTGTAGGAAGAGGTCATTTGGTGGGAATTAGAGACATTGTCTACAGGAGTCACACTAAATAATGCACTGCCCGTAAAATTCATCCAGTTCAATTCACAGATATAAACAGACGCTTTCTCGTTGACTTCCTGAGGACATTACAGGATCGCTACAGGAGAGACCAGAAGACAGGTGGAATCAGGACCTCAAAATATGCTGTGATGAGAAAGTGGGGTAAATTGTATTTTACTCATGAAAATATATGTTTGGCAAATAATATTTCTACATAGCTAAATATATCTATGCACGTAATATCAAACAAAGAGGGAAAGTTAGGAAAATTTCTTGGCCATAACCAACCAAATGCTTTTAGGACTGACTTATTAGATCAAGGTGGCTGAGGACAGTAGTGTTAGGGGACATTATATCCAAAGGTTGGCTGAAGCCTGGAAACCTGACCTCTATGAGCCTGGGACCAGGAGAACTAACCAGTGATGCCCTCTGCTGACCTCTCAGAAAGGGAGAGAGGTGTTCTGAATTCCTGGACAGAGTGGGAGAAAAATCTGGATGAAAACTCAGACTCAAAGACCAGGCTTACTGACTTGATAGAAATCCATAGAACCTTTGAGACTTGGCCCTTCATTTCCATTCAAATCTGGAATGCAATGCATCAATGTGCCTCGGTTTTTGTCCCCAAATAGGCAGGCCTCCAAGGCAAACAGGAGCAGTAGAGAGGTATAATCTCCTTAGAGCATCCTCCAAAGGGGCAGCATTTGGCCAGGCATAACATTCAGAAGACAACAAGGAAGGGAAAGGAAGCACAAAAAAGGGAGAGAAAGAGTGGGAATGGTAGTAGTGCTTGACATTGCAAAAATTACTATCGATGTCAGGACATAAATAAGCATGGACCACTGAAATGTCTCTATCTTTTCTCTCATATTTGTAGGCTCTGTTTTCTAAAGAAATATGGAAGAGTAGGATGCATGTTACGGTCCCATAGACATTCCCAGAGTAAATGAATTAATTCACTTTATTGTCTTTTCTTGGCTTGCCTCAGTAGCTGAGAATGGAAAACCAATATGCTCTGTAAACATTTACTTAAATCACAATAAAAATGTATTTTAGAATATTACAGAATGTTACAGAGTATTAAATCAGTACTGGGAAGATCCTGAAGAAGATGTATGGGCACATAGGCTGCGGCAATGGGCTCCAACATATCAAGTATTGTGAGAATTCTACAGGATCAGCAATGTTTGATTCTGAGTCAAAACCAACATTCTGGTATCTACTATAATAAAAACAGGAAGAAAAACAGATATTTGACTCAAACACCATCTATTTCTAAGAGTGTTAGGACTGTAATGGCTCTGAATAGTTTCCAGAATTAATCTCTTCCAGTATTCAAATCATAAGTTTTGTACAGAAAGCCTCTATTTCTTTTTGTAAGACTGAGAAATGTCTCTACCTTTTCTCTTGTTTTTGTAGGCTCCATTTTCTAAAGAAATATGGAAGAGTAGGATGCATGTTACGGTCCCATAGACATTCCCAGAGTCAGTGATTTAATTCACTTTTTTGTCTTTTCTTTGCTTGCCTCAGTAGCCAAGAAAGTCCCGATGCAGGGCAGTACAGTCTCCACCAGCTGGCTGGATCTCAGAGGAAGGGTGGTCACCTAGCCTGGACTTCGGGTTTAACTTGTCAAACATCAATTTTTTGTGTTGTCACTGAGATTATTAGAGATCGAGGGGCTATTTTCATCATAAAAATAAAACCAAATTCCCTGTTCTCTAGTCAATGTTGACTCATAATAACCCCTTGTAGGTTGGAGACTGTCACTGCCTACGGGAGTGGAAAGTCCT
The DNA here is from genome assembly GCA_004026705.1 of Nesogale talazaci. Taxonomy (NCBI): domain Eukaryota; kingdom Metazoa; phylum Chordata; class Mammalia; order Afrosoricida; family Tenrecidae; genus Nesogale; species Nesogale talazaci. Next base: position 20,203 of record PVJH01032696.1, on the reverse strand, counting down.
GTCTTCTTCTTAGGAGCTTCTGTGGGTTATGGAGGGCAGGCCATGTAGATCACAGCCTGCCATGGTTCATTCTCCCCACTGTTGCATTGCTTCATTATCTCTGAGCTTTGGTACTTGTAGATTGAATTTAGGACTCGTTCCACTGAACATCCTATACTTCATCACCCATTGTTTGGCCTATCTCACTTAAAATAGGTACCAAACAAACAAAAAACACGTAAGTAAATAAGTGTGTATAGGAGAAAAGCTTATAAATGCCTCAGTACTGACACTCCACTGTGATCCCTAGCATTTTAGATACTTGACTAATGCCTTCTTCTGGTGCTTTCTAGTCCCTTCCATCTTGTAGACACTCTAGGACAGAATCAAACTGCCCCATATAGTTTCTGATGTTGTCATAGAGGCAGACTGACTCATTTTCCTTCTGCAGACCTCTGGGCAGGGTAAATTTCAGGACTGATGTGCAACTCTCTGCACAGTAAGTGTTTCTTTTTGTCCCCCTGGCAGCTACACAACAACACGTTGGCAGAGTGTTCAGCAGTCTTAGAGTGTTCATGATGACTCTGTCATAATTGGATGCTGAACGCTAATGGCAATTAGTCTCTTACTCCCTCAGACTCTAGGCCATTTTCTATACCTTTAGAAAAGACTGACACATTTTGACAGCTAGTATATAGGTTAGAAGTATTATAGTAAGTTTTACTACCACCCAAGCCACTCTAGATTCAATAGTTATTTATGCTATTTATTAGAATAAATGTGTAAATGAAGAGTTGAGATCTTTAAAGCAGACATCTGGCACCTCTAGGGAAATGGTCTTTAGAATAGCTTTGTCTTCTACTTTGAAAACTACAGAAGGAATGTTAACATTGTAACATTCATTGATTAGATGCCATTTTTAATGGTAATTAAACTTTTCTGTTGTTAGCAAACTGTTGCAGGGGCATTTCATGAAACATACAGCTATTTAAAAATAGAATGCTCATCCATTGGTCTCCTTCATCCTATTTGTGTACTTTAAGAGGTCGCAAGAGTGGATGTGTAGTCTACTGTGGCACACAGGCACAGGGGGTCTTTAATCCTGTGTCTTCTGGGTTCAGTGAGGCTATAATGATTCTGATCTTTTGAGTCATCCTAAATCACACTTTAAATTAACAATCCACTTTTCCCTGAAGTGGCCTAGTAAAGAGTATAGATCGTCTCAAATATTTTTTCTACACTCTAGCCACTAATAAGAGGAATAGATAACATTTATTTTAGGGTTTTTTTGTGTGCCTCATGTAGTCATTAAAACTAATTTGCAGCAACCTTAAGCCACCAGATTAGAGTTTAGTGAATTAATGCCCTAAACTCTATAGCCAGGATGTGGATTAATATCTACCAGGTCCAGGAAAGAAGTTGCGCTCTGATTCTATAGGTAAATTATATATATACTATGCTGAAGTCTGAGGAGAATTTTAATGACATGCAAATCATTATATGGAGTAGAGTTAAAAAATCTTGAGAGCTCAAGTCTTAATTGTAAATCGAGGATTGAACTTGGTTATCACAGGCTTGCCAAATATTCTAGAATTGGTAAAAAGCCCTATCTTATTATAATTTGTTTTAATGTGATTTCTAATAATTTAAACAGTGTAACATCATACATAATACATGTCAATATACTGTGCCAACATAGGATGTGATATAGCTTTGCTCCTCTGTTATATTTAAGATGTATGAACTCAATACATCCTGTTATTCGATGTAGCCAGGAAGAATTTCGGGAAGAAAGTTAACTTGGTGTTTTTTTTTTTTCTGTAAAGAAAAATAAAATACTTTCTTAGAGTTTTTAGAACATTATCAAACTGATTAAAGTATTTTTTTGTTGTTAGAGCAACCTATCATAAAGTTAAAAAAAACAAACAAGGTTGTTTTTATAATGTGTTTTAAATCAAAAGGGTCTCGTTATAACAAACAGATACTATTTAGTAAAGGGACTATTGAAACTGTCTGTAAAAAACACAAGTCAATATTCAGCTTCTTTCCTAATATATAAGAAGCAATAACAATAATTACGGTAATGGGAAAAGAAACAACACCTTCCAATCACTTTAGGATCTTTTGTTGTTTCTGGGTGAGAAGGCCCAGAACATCATAATCAAAATTTTAATGAGACTTCCAAACTTCAAGATGCTGTCAGGAAAGCAGATCCCTATCTCCCCATTTTTTTTAAAGGAATTGAAAAATGTGAGCACTTAAGGAAAAAAAAAACACAACAAAATAAAGGCTGGCAAGATGCAATTCCATCTTGTTGGGTCTCTGAAACAGCGGAGGACTGAACACTTGTAAACACGGTACCTTGAGCAATAGTTGCCTTATGGCTGATAGTTTGAGGCCAAGAATAGCATGATAAACTTAGAATGTGTTTATCTCTTGGCAGCTTCCTTTCACTTGCAAGCTGGGAGGGACAAAGACCAACAATTTTCCACCTACAAAGTGCATCTAAGCTGGCAGGCAGCTCAGCGATTAAGTCACTCGAGGCTCCAGATCCCAAGCACTCTCCAAGACAGATGGACGCTTTTGGAAAGAGGGTGATTCAGCCTGTACCTCACTGCGGTTGGGAGGAAGCGGGGTGTGTGCGGGGAGTTTGAGTGTGGAGGTCGCATGGTCATTTAGTGCTATTTTGAGAAATGCACAGGATATGTGCAAATTTTTATAATTCCATGTTTGTGGTTAGTTGGAAACAGGTAGGAAGGTGTCAAAATTTTGAGAACCTGTGTTCTCTCCCCAAGACAGAAAGCGCTAAACAGTTTTCTAAATGCTGATTTTATTCCATGTTCTCTTTAACTTCTTTTCACAACTGTAGAGCAATCATTGTGTGTATTTTAATTAAATTGCTTAATGGCAGTCAACATCATTATTTAATGATTGATTACACTCAGGTGGAATACTATATTTTATTTTCAGACTGCTTCATTTAAAATCATTGTTAATTACATGAAGTAGGTTTGAGAGAAGTTTTGCAATTTTGCAGACAGTAAGGAAACTTCTTGTTACAAGGTTTGAGACATCTGCCGAAGTTGGGTTATTTGTGTATTAGGGGTGTTATGTTTCAAATTACAGAGATATTTTGAGATCATAAAACAAAATTTCTTTTTTTAACCTGATAGATTCTTTTCTTTTCTTTTTTTTTTACCTCTGCTTTTAATTCCATCCTTTCTGCTTCAACACACAGCTAATTGTCCAGGAGTCAGAATAATATTTTGAAAGTGCCAGTATTAAAAAAACTAACATTGAAAGAGTAGATTTATGAACAAAAAGTGGTTATGATTAACAAAAATTTTAAAACTTTTATTATTAAAAACAAAAACTTTTATAAAAAATAAAGGATGATCACATCACTTCTGTAACACCTTTCATTGTTAGGCAGAAAATACACAATAACACCCAGGCAAAAATTCATGCTGACCCACTGTTTAGTCAACCAGGTTTTTATTTGAAATTTGTTTTAAGTGGAGTGATAGATGTGTTTTCATATGTCTTTCAAGTTACAAAAAAGCTCGATTTGATAAGAGAAAAACAATAGCTATGATAAAGGCAATGTCTAAGTAGACCTCAGAATGATCAATTCTTCCAGACAGCGACAAATGAAACTACTTTACAGTCACTGCAAAATCAGTGCCAGTGAGTCTGCCACATCCAGATTTTGGCCTCTCCAAGTTCAAAATATTGTTTTTTTTTTCTTTTCAAAAAATAATTTCCTGGACACCTACACCACACCTCATCCTGGAGTTTAGTTCTCATAAAGAATGAGAATTGTTTTTCCCAGTTTATATCTAGCAGTGCTGAAAGTGATGAAGTAGTCCAATCCAAACTGATTCAGCCTTACTGTCTTTTTCCTTTATATTGAACATGCTACATCACTTGGTCTGTGTGAACTATAGCACTACATAGAAAACCAACTTGCTAGTTGCTTTCTGGGGGTTGTTCTTTTCCATTTGGGGGGGGGCATCATTGAGTTCTAACTGATCGCCACACTCTGCACAAGAGGGCGGCACACTGCCCTAGTGGGGACCCTGTCTGTTTTGGCAGCCACCACAGTATCTGCTCTGTTTAATTGTCGTTTTATGAAACAAGTCATTGGTAAAATATTGGCAAGACATTTTCCATTTTCAGGAGTAATTTGAATAATTGATGAGGTTTTTATAGTTTAAGTAAATGGCCACCTGACTGGACATGTGAGATCCTGCTATGCCCATTTCAGTTATGAAGCAGGATTGACAAAGAGCCTCCTTTCCCACTGCTAACGGGGAATCAATTTCACCCACAAAGCAAGTGTGTTTAATTGAGTTCGTCATTCACCTTGCCAAATTATGACTCTTTAAATGTCAGTGTTTTCAGTACCGTCATAGGGAAGATGTGAAATCTGAACTGTAAGAATTCAGAAGTGGCTGAGGCCTGGTGGCGTAGTGTTGACTGTAGGACTGTGGCTTGGCGGTTCAAATCCAGCAGCAGCTCTCCAGGAGCAAGGCTTGGCCTCCCACTCCCACCAGATGACAGTGTTGCCGCCCCCTCACAAAAAAAAAAAAAAGAATTCAGAAGTCTAAGTACTTCTGTTTCACTTATTTTCCCAGAGTTCTATTTGCTTCCCTTTCTTCCTACCTCCCATGTACATGTGAAACTGTAACCATAATATCAGCAAAACTGTATTCTAAACAACAACATCATAATGAACCAGAAGCAAACTCTTAGACATATAAGTTCCACTGGAGAGAAAGAAAGCATAAGGGAGAGAGGGAGGAAAGTAGAAATGGGCCTGAACAGGGAGAAGTACTTCTCTTTGAGCAGGTAGGCATGACGCAGGCCGGCATGGCTACTACATGCTACGAGAAAGGAAAGAATGTTTTCACCTGCTGAGAACATTCAGTCCCTTTAGGACAGGCTACCAGAAGAAACAGGCAAACCAACAACAAAAAAGATCATTATCATTGCTTTGAAGAAGTTCCTGACCTCTTAGCAAGAGCGGACTTCATCTACTATGACATGGGTGATCTGTTTTCTGCAGCTTTTGCTGGCATAATCTCCATGAACACAGATGCTTTGAAACATTGGAAAGGCTAAAAAGGACAAGTTTCTTTCCTTTTCTATGTCGGGGTGGCGGTGGTGGCATTTTGCTAGCCACCTCATTGTTAAAGAGGGGAGAATCCTGTCCAATGAAATTAAGTGAAAGGAGTCGAATGCAAAACACCCAATGTCTAGGACAGATAGACAGGGATCACTTTTTTTTTTTTTCATTTAAAAGCCTCTTCCTCCTGAACAAGCACAGCTCACTCTCTTGCAGACTATTTCAGGCCTTGCTGCTTTGCATTCTGACTCCTCGTGTTTCCCTAAGATCGCCCTCTCCTGACTTACCTGGAGAGAAGGCCTCTCTGTTGGCCTTTGATGAGGAACCGGTCACTGCGGCAGAGGGGAGCCTGGGCTGCAGACCAGGCCACTGGAAGGAAGTTCAGATGTTTACCCATGCTTTCCCTTGGCTGCATAGTAGCTGCACCTGTGTTTTATGCCAAGAAAATATTTCTGTCCCCAGGAGTATTTAAACTGCTTCAACTCAAAGCACAGAAAACAATTCCTGAACTCTGTGTTAAGGATCTGAATATTCTGAAAATGTCGAGACTCCAATCCATTTTAGCTCCTGCCTACCCACTTTTTCACTATTTTCTTTTTCACAGCCTCCTGGCTCATGAAGAATCCCTTAATCAGTCAGGTTTTCACTGAAGATGGTATAGCCAATGAAAAGAGAGAAAGTATTGCTGACATTTCATTCAAGAATATGTCATCATCATAAGGAAAATGGCCAAAAGTAAGATTTTTTAAAGTATTTAAATTTTTGAATTGTAATAGCAATTCTAACTTTAATGTTTACTTGTCTTGATATTCTGAATACAAATTATGTCCAAAATATTTCTGTAGCCTCAATATGTATCACACCAATCTCTGAAAGCCTAATCACTATATGTTGAATACAGGAAGACTAATATGCTGAGACTGATATATTTTTAATCTCCATGTTAAAAACAAAAGAGTCCATGGTTGAATAGAATGACTTTACCAATTGATTGAGATTTTGCTAAACTTTTAGGAGACCACAATTTAATTTGTCTTTACAGCAGCATTTTAAGGATTGGACAGTTTACTTCTGCCAATAATAGTAAGGTTTTGCTTTAACTTGACTGGGCCAGAATTCTCTGTGACTTGGCAGTGACTACCTAACTATTACCCATGATTTGAGCTAACACAATTCAAAAAACTTCATAATGGACCCTGCTATCAGCAAACAATCAGGGTAGTAGTAGGGAAGGATGCACTATCCTTCCTCAGTTCACAAAGGCTGTCAAAAAGAAGTTTCCCAGCTGGTGTGATCTGCTTCCTATATAAATGGAGGATTCAGAACCAACAGTTCACTTGCTTTCTGCTGAGTCTGGATTGTCCTCTGGTTTACTGACCTGCCATTCTTTTGGTAGAATCGATTACCTAGTACCTTGCCTGCTCATTCTGGGTGTCATCAGAAGTCTGCCATCTGACTTACTGACGCTGAGGTAATTCACCTGTGAGGCCACTGGTCATCCTGGTGTTCATCTGTCCTCACAGACTCTCTTGTCAGAACACTCCACGCTAGCATCTGGTCTCTAGTCTTGCATTCTGCCTGCAATTAGACCAGTTCATTTCTGTGAGTTTTGTCATTAAATCAATCTCTCTCTATATAGATAGCTATAGCTATCGATATAGATATATATCACTAGTTTTGATTCTCTAGAGAACTCAACTTAAGACTTTGCCCACTCTGAAAAATATAAAATGTGTGGAAAATATTTTCCTGGAGAAACATTTGTATATTCATATTCACAACGAAGAGTTTCAAAATAATAGGAATATATTTTAAATTATTTTATTGTATTATAATTCAAATATCAAGAATTCAATTGTGAAAAGTTGCAACATCATGCTAGAATCAGCTTTATACATTTTCTTCTTTCTTATGCACTGGAGACATGTAGATATTCTCTTCTTTCTTATGTGCTAGAGTACTCATTGCTGTTAGTCCCTCATTTCCCCTCAACCTCCCTTGTCAGCCCCATCCACTTGCTGACTCCATAGAAATCTATGGATTTCATATACACATGACTTCATATACAGAAAGCACATTCAAAACAAAATCAAGAAACAGAGAAGCAAACGTGGTGGGGAGGAGGAGAGACTAACTACAATGATAAATAAAATGGAAAAGAGCCTCATTTGAAAAGAAAGCATGGAACATCAAGAACTGGAACAACTGAAAAAAAGAATAAAAGGAATATCAAATATTCCTTCAATATTCAAATATAAAGATTACATTCATGTTATGTATATCTTCTGCAATCAACTTTGCAATATCCTTTGCCTGATAACAAAGCTGCTCACACCTCCAGATTATGGTCAGGGGTTTAATCTTCCTGGGGATTCTACATATGTATTTTGGACTTCCACTGTCATCCATAGACTTCTGGAACTAGAGGTGCAAAATGTAAGCTCTGAAAACTTTCCCTCTTCTGGATTTTGATTTCATTCTTGGATCATCCTTGGATCACACAGACTAATGTGCTTTTTCCATATGGACTCAGTTTACATTTCATTTACAGGTCTGCTTGTTTTGAGAAAAATCTTCAAGACCCCAGGCAGTATTCTTTTGATAGAAATACAGATAGCATTGTACTTTCATTGGAGAACATTATGTCATTCCCCATGAGGCAGAGGGTTATCTTCTTCATAGAAATAGTATTTTATTCAAAAATATCAAATTTAGAACATTCTTGAGGAAAAAGAATTATACATATCTGGGCCAGCTCTTCATATTACAATATGTAAAGTATAACTGTTAAACAGATACAAACTAAAGTTAGAACACTGGTAAGAAAAAATGAAAAATGGAAAATATTTTTTTACAGGAAACCTAAAAGATCCAATAGCTATTCCTCCCAATGAATTTTCTGTAAGTTAAAAGAGCTTAAAACAAACAAAGAAACAACAACAACAAAGCTCCAAACAAAGCAAAGCAAGGGAGGTAATTTGGATAATGGGAATTGGATACATTGGTCCTTTGGGAACTTGCTATATAGGACATGAGCCTAGATTACTATGAGGTGGGAATCCAGATGACATATTAGGCTAGTAACCACTGGACTGCTAACCAAAAACCAGTGGTTCAAACACACCATTCACTCCACAGATGTATTATGAAGCTGTCTGCTCCTGCAAAGGAAGTAAAAGATTAAGAGTCTTGGACCCAAATGAGGCAATTGTACTCCATCCTGTAGGATGGCTATGAGTCTGAATTAAATTGATGGAAGTGAGTTTTATATTTGTTTCTTTTAGTATATGGTGAGGTAGTGCAGAAGGACGGAATAACACAAGTCCCAAGAATAATTTCTAAGATAGTATGATTTTCTTGTCTGTTTAAGAAAAATTACATTTGAAGGCTAAATAAAATATGCATAAGGATTAACTATACACTCACACCTTCTAAAGTACTTATATTGCTATTAATTGAAAGTTTTTATAACTAGAACTATACTGAACATTTAGTCTTCAAAATAAATTATTTGATTTGATATAATTACCTTCATAAGGGAGCCTAAATTCAAAGAAATTATGTGACTTAGTCAAGGAAAAACAGGAAAGGAAACTAAGACTCCTAGACTACTAAGTATTATGCTAAACATAAATTATGGAGCATGATAGAAACTAAAATAGCTATATATGTGCATGCATGATATATACAGTATTTAACATTCTATATTTACTTAATGGCAAGGTGTTACATTGGATGAATTCTTTGCACAAGCTTTCTTTAAAGTTGAAAAGCAAGGATGTTACTTTAAGGACTAAGATGTGCCTGACCATAGTCAGGATCATTTCAGTTGTGTCATAAACATGTGAAAACTGGACATTGAAGAAGAGAGATCAAAGAAGAATTCATATATTTGAATTATAGTCAGGATGCAGAATATCAAAAGTACCATAGACTTCCAGGAAAGCAAACAAATAGGACACCCGGAAAGAGTCTTAGATGCAATAATGGTGAGACTTGGTGTCACGGATCTTTGGGCATGTTCTCCAGAGAAAGCGGTCTTCGGAGAAGGACACCATGTTTGGTAAAGGGGATAGGGCAGCAAACCAGTGGGGTTCAAACAAGAAGCATTGCAAAGGTGGCAGAGAACTATTCAGTAATTCGTTCCATTGGACAAGGGGTCACAGAGCCCCAACATATTCAACAACAACGTTCATTGAGCAGTTAGCATGGGTGAAGACTCTCTCTCTGCCAGGGGCCGTTTCATACTGGTAACATCATTCACTCCCGGGAAACCAAGCTCCCTTCCATGGAGTTGAGGCCTACTCAGAGGGACCCTGGAGAGACAGGGAAAGCCTGTCATTTAAATTCCCAAGGCCCTGGTGGCTTCAGACTACTGACCCGTGGATTGTAGGCCATTGTGTAGCTGCTAAGCCAACATCACTTACAGATGGTGCAAAATTATCAACATAAATATTAGCCTGCTATATTTGGTCTAGCATCTAATTAACTGGCAACTAATGTGATGACTGGGATGGTTTGTCTGTAGAAAGGCATGTGATGTTACCTAGTATTAATAGAGTTAGATTAGAAAACTCTAAGCCTGATTGGAAAGTATTCATTGAAACAATGTTTTTTTTTTCCATTTTTTGGTCAATACTACAATGATTTTTTAAAAATTTTGTTACCTAAATGGAGAATGAAAGGTAATGAAACTTTTCTTTATTGCTATGAGTGCTATTAAAATATTAAGTCCTTAATATAATGGCTGGCACATTTTAAATCTGAAAATATATATTATTTATATATCATTAGTAATATCAATATAGACTTGTTAAATAATATTAAAATATAAAACCATTGTTATTATTTGATAGATATCTTGGTGTTTTGTTAGGGTATGGGCTTATAGGAAACATTACTACATGTGCTGGCATTTTCAAAATATGTATCATTTTTAAAAGGTTTTCCAATATAGTTGTGATTAAATTACACCTTTCTGTTTACACAGAAATAGGATCAAGCTATAGAGGCTCCAGTTCTTCCAGATGTGAGTAGGTATGTATTGACTGAAAGTGTTGTGACAAAGATTCTCCCATGAGATTTGAATGTTTTCCTACTCATGAAGCACATGAAAATGTTTGCAGACTTTTGCTTATGTGTTACAGTTACTTTCTCTCATCTTCAGAATCACATCATCTGGGGGGGGCAGGGTGTATTATTATTATCACTATAGTGCTATTTACACAGTGAACTTAAAACAGAAAAATAAAAAGACTGCTATAGAGAGGCTTGAGACCATTTACAGCCCTAAAAACAAATCAAACTTTGAATTTCGATACCCATGGTTAAAGATTGATTTTCAAAGTATATTAAAGAATTAATTTAAAACTGCTAGGTTTTTTAATATGATATGTGAATATCTGAAAAAGATATTTAGTGATATTTTGCAGAGATTACCTATAGTTTGTGACCAAGTAGAAATGATCCTGTTCATACTTCCTTAGACTTTAACTATCTTTGAATTTAGAAACAAAATTATCTTTAAATAGGAGTAAATAGTTTTCATTAATAACTTAAAACATACTGTATTCAAAGTTCCAATACAAGTCTTAAAATTTATAATTAAAAAATAAATTTACAATTGTATAATGTATAGTCTATTTATTTACCATATAACAACTCATTTCTGAACTCCAAAATGTATTCGTGGACATCAAAGGACTCTTGAAATCAATATTATGATGATTTGGCTATAAATGTATCATAAACATATGGATTAGCTTTGATTGAATCAAACATGACATTAACAATTAAGAGAAAATATTCTTCACATAACAGTGTTTAGTACAAGTTCATCAAAAGTGTTGTAAAAACACTAATTCTTGGTTGTTCAATATTATAAAACAAGTGAGTATGTGGAGATGAAATTTTCTTTTATAATTTCCCATGCCTCAAGAAAAATCTAAAATTTGAGTTCAAATAATTACTATATTATTACACTGAGTATTTCCCTGGTATCATAAAATACTTATGTTTCAATGAACTAAATAAACTGACTTCCATCCAGTCAAGTCTGACCTATAACAATCCCATAGGACAGGGTAGAAATCTCCCCAACCTGCAACACTTTAGAGAAGCACAAAGCCTTCCCTTGTCCTCCAGAAAGCTGGTGGTTTTGAACTGCTGACCTTCAGGCAGCCACCCCAGTACCAGGGCAACTTGAGTTAAATATTTTCTAATATTTTGACTTCTTTTATTTGGTATCTGATTGACTAGAGAAGCAAATCCAGAAACAGTCATATGTGTATAGGAAAGAGCTTTATATAAAGAGCAATTGTGCATTAAGAAAACATTCCAGCCCAGTCCATATTAAGTTCATAAGTGCAATATTAGCCCATATGTCCAATCTAGTCCATAGTTTCCTCTTTAGACTAAGGCAAACATACAGTAATGTCGAATGCAGGCCAGTGGGTGAAAAACCTTGGGAATCCATCGGCAGTAGAAGCCAGTAGTGCTGGCAGGGGTGTCTGCATGTCTCCTGCAGCTCCCAGGGTTCTGGGAACATAAGCATAGTTCCATGTGGGCTTGTCTTCAGAAATATCTTGCAGGGAATGTGTAGGTGTCCTCTCTCCAACGAGCTATTTAATTCCTTGACCCCCAAATGAGCTCATTAATCTGCAACCTGATTGACAGGCTAGATTCCACCCCTTCACTCTTAGGTCCCAAACTGAAAACAGATTCGGTGACTACTAGAGTATTTATAGCTTTGGGGGTATAAACATTGGACTGGCAAACGGGGTGAGTTCAACTCCACTACCTGTAGCACAGGAAAAAGACAAGGTTGTTTGCTTCTATAAAGATTTACTGCCTGGGAAAACCACCACACAGTGGCTATCAACCTAACTGGATTTTAGGACAATTACTTTGGTTTGAGCTTATATACATTAAAAAATAGGATACCATATTCAATAGGTGTATATAGTAATGGGTGTTATTCACTTAGAAATATTATTTATTGCTCATACTCCAAAATGTTTGCATAAATATTACATATGTTGTGAAGAAAACAAACATTCAACAGAAATGTTCAAAGATGATACTCATAATACAGGTAAAATAAGAATTGCTAAAAAATAAATAAATAAAATTAAAAAAAAGAATTGTTAGCATTATGATGGGAGAGCTAGACAAATTTATAAAGCAATCATGTGGATTGATTTAATGGGTGCCTGAGTTTGTGAGAATATCACTATAAATGATATTTATAGTGGCAAAAGGTAAAGGAAATTTAGAAAAAGGGAACATAGTGGAAAATAAAGGAGAGAAAGACGACGAGATGGAAAAGAGATGAGAGTAGGAGAGACACATAATGATTTAGCAAATTGAGGCAATCTACCTGCCATTCCTTCAAAGACGATTAAACTTTGGGTGCAATTAAAGTAAACTAAAATCCATTGACTTCCAGGTGATTTCAATATATATCGACCTGGTCGAACTGCATAGAATTGCCCAATAAGGTTTTAAAGGCCCCAAAGATTCACAGAAGTAACAACAAATTGGACATCTGGGTAGCAGTTCAAACCGCTCACCTAATTATGAGCAGTGAAGTATTAACCACTGTGCCATCAGGGGTGCTTAAAACTGAAATAGAGAAAACCAAATACAATGTGATCATTTGTTTTATTTTTAAAAGAAATAATTTAATTGAAGGCTCTTTTAGCTCTTATAACAATCTATACATCAATTGTATCAAGCACATTTGTGTGTTGCAAAAACATTTTCTTTCTACTTGGGTCCTTAGTACCAGCTCCTATTTTATCTTCTACCTCACACTTCCACCTTCATTAACCCTTAATAATTTATAAACTGTTTTTATTTTCATATTTTATACTGTCTGCTGTCTCCTTACAATTTCCTAAGTTCTTATAGCTTTGTACCTCTAAAGTCACTGTGCTTCTGTGTTTTTATAAATGTCTACCTTTCAGTTGCAAGCCAACTACTTCAAATGAATCTATCATGGAAATACAGAGGTTTATTTCCATTTGAGAGACAATTGGTGGTGTTGCAGTCATTGAAACAATATGTGTTGGGCTTGAATGGAAAACTTTTCAAGGATTAACTTGATGGCACTTAATTTTTTTCACCGGTTTGTTGTTGTTTTTAGTTTTTTTTGGGGGGGGAGGGGCATTGCTACCCTCTGGTGGGAATGGGAGTCCCAGCCTTGTTCCTGGAGAGCTGCTGCTGGGTTTGAACCACCAAGCCAGTGGGCCACAGTTCCACCAGCTTTTTAAAGGTGTAATTTGCATATTAAAATATTTCAATAAGTGTACAATTTTTAGTAAATTCATAATGCTGTGCAACTGTCACTACAATTTAGTTTGCGAAATTTCTTTTGTATTGTCTTTCACAATATCACCCATGTGCATTTTCTGCTTACCTGCAATACTACCCACAGCTTCAAGTAACTATTAAACTGCCTTTGTTTCTGTAGAGTTGTCTCTGGGTATTGCATACCCATGGAATCATATAATGTGTAGTCTTTTGAATATGCATCCTTGAACGGGACATTTTTGAAGTCTACAGATGTTGTAGTATATCTCAATATCTAATAATATTCAATTGTAGCTGCACCACATTGCATGTACCTACTAATCAATGGGCATTTGGGTTATGTCTACAATTTGGTTATTAGGAATAATGCTTCCATGGATATTCATTACAAGTTTCTTCCTATTTTGATGTAGAGAAGTGCTTATATTTTAATGGTGATGTACCCACAAATGGGATTGTAGGTTTTATAATAAATACTTTGTGTGATATTTATAAAAGTTTGTAAATCTTTCCCAAAGTGACAGAAATATATAAAGGTTTGCATTTCGCCAACAATACTGGGGTCAAAATACCTCGACATCATTTCTAACACTTACGATCTTTTATTATAGCCATCCTTCTGTGATTGAATCCCATAAAGAGTTATAGATCTGAATAAGCAATTTACCACAGACAGAATCCAGTCAGCCAGCAACCAAATGAAGACATGCTCATGATCATTATCAAATCAGAGAAAATAAATAAAACAGATATTACCTCATGTTGACACGTGGCAAAATTCAATGAAACAAAAAATATTAAATGTTGGAGAAGATATGAAGGGTTCAGAATATTTTACCTTGCTGGTGGGACTCTAGAATTGTACAAACACTAATCAGTATAGTACTTCCTTAAATGTAGATGCAAATATGTTATTATCTGGCAATCTTTCCACTGGGTCTATATGTTAAAGAAAATAAAAAAATAAAACATGAACAGATGAAGTAAACATGGGTGTACATATGCTTGTAAAATATGGAATGGTGAAAAAAATTGAGAGGATAATATAATAGAATATTGTTATTGATTTCATTTCTTGAGATGGACTGTGTTTTATATATATAATGTTTCTTTAAAATACACAAAATATTATTAAAATCAATCCTTCCAGATTCCCAGTACATCGAATGTAATAGCAATTTGAATGGCTGAAAAAAGAGAGAGAGAAGGAAAGCCAAATCTGAAATGGACTTGGCCTGTTTTAGTGGCGTGTCCATCTCACAAGTCCCATAACCACACAGTTCTACCTTCTTCTACAGGGTTCTTGAGAGTCAGAACCAACTACCTAGCAATGAAATTGGTTGGTTGTATGAAGTGATATTGTATTCTATTTACATTGCATTAATAATAATATAGAATATATTTTCATCTACCTATTGGCCATTTGTATATGCTTTGGATATATGTCTTACCATTACCCATTTCTTAATTGAGTTTTTGACTTTTAACTGATGAGTTGTCAGACTCCTTTATGTATTTTACATGCCAGTCCTTTGTAAAATATATAAATAGAAATAATTTTCTTGCATCCTTTATGTTGAATTGTTCGTTTTTGAGAGTGTTCTGATCTCTTATCTGAGGAATTCTTACCCTTTATATATATATATATTTATATTTATATACACACACATACATACATACATACATATGGGTATTTACTTCTATTAGTCTTCTAAAAGTTTTAGCTCTTTCTTTTAGATTTAGTATATATTTTGGGTTAATTTTTCTATGGTCTTAGATGAGACCTCAATAAAATATCCAATTGCCCCAATCACATTTCCCCATATAATTGCCTTACCAAGCTTGTAAAGAAATAAGTTGACATAAAAATTATTTGTGACCTCTCAAATTATAGATGAACTTTCCTGTTAAAAATGAAATAGTAGTAGTCAAAATATAAGTGGGAAAATTTAATTCTTCCTAGTATAAATGAGGAATATACAAACCATGAATGTAGAGAAAAGTAGAAAAATGAAATGCATCTAGATCAATTTTCTAGGCATGCCAGGAATGACAAATTGCAGAGAAGTGGTGTTGCATCCATTATCCAAAGGAACACACTCTTATCAACAGTGAAACTCAATGCTGGATGTAAGAGGATAGTATCTATAGACCATCAAGGGTGTCCAGCTAATGCAACTGCTATTCAAATGTATACACCTAGGATTGTACCAACTTCTTCAGTTTGAATTTGATGAAGCATGCCATTGAGATGCATTGATAATTATTGGTAGTTGGAATGTGAAAGTCGAAAACAAAAGATGGGCTAGTCATTGGAATATATGACCTTGATTATAGAAATGAAAAAAATGTGCATGACCAACAATTTCTCCATTGCAAGCAGGCTTTTTTTAAGATAATATAAACAGCAGCAGCATATGAATAGTCGCAATAGTAAAATGCAGTAAAAGAAATTGCATCTGTGAAATGTAGAGTTGCTGTGAGTATGACTAAACTAGATGTCTGTGAGTCCCGTGAGTGACAAGGGAACTCAGACACACTATCTCCAATCAAAATAAAGTCATATTCAGAAATTGAACAGATTATTAATTGCTCATATGAACTTTCATTTTGAAGATGAAAATGTTTGAAAAGTCCACTAGAGTAAAACTACAACCTTGGTATATCATACTTGAAACTAGAGTCTACCCTAAGTGGCTCAGAGTAGACCCTGAGAACACTAGTGACAAAAGACTTGACAAGTTATGAGATAACATCAAGAACATCACACATGGGAAACCAAAGCAGTCAAAAGAGAAAAGGGAGACAAAAGACTGAATGGGATATCATTAGAGAAAGCAAAACTTTATCTTGAACATAGTATGAAGTAATGAAAAGAAATAATGTAAAAGATTTAATTAGAATTTTCAAAAAAGTAGTTTCAAAGACAAAGTAGAATTTTATAATGAAATGTGCAAAGCCCTAGAGTTAGAAATCCCAAGGGGAAGAAGATATTCAATATTTCTCAAGCTCAAAGACTGATTAAAAATTCCAGCTTTGGGTTGCAATAGTGAAGGATTCTATGGAGAAGTTGTTTTAAAATGCAGGAAGCATCAAAAGATGATGAAAGGAACACAAGGGCAATTGTACAAAAATCATCAGTCAATGTTCATCTAGTTAAGAGACAGTATATTATTAAGAATCAATGGCATTGAGAGAGGTTCAAGATGATTTGAAGTCACTAGTGACAATAAGTCTCCAGGAATTAACAAAATAAAAACAAAAAGTTTCCAAAAAACTTATGCAGTGCTGTAAACACTATTCTATATCAACATAAAATCCGACTAACTGTATTCATATTTGTGCCTATTACAGGGAAAGATGATACAGCACAATACAGAAATTGTGAATTTATAAATAGCTATAAATGAAATGTATAATTCATATATAATTAAAAATTAATATCACCTGCAAGTGAAGGTGGGGTTTATTGTGTTAAATATTGAGATCAGTGTAGTGATGATTGGCATCCTGGCAAAATCAGCTCTTCTAATCTTTGAACATGAATATCCTTATTCATTTAAGATTTTTAATTTCCTCATCAATTTTTTTACTATAGAAATTTTCCTTACATTTATTCCTAAATTTTTTGTTTATTTATTATGGTTCATTTATTATTTTCTGAGAATTATTATATTAATTTTAAGACAGTTACTTTTGCTAATATATAAACTGTAGCTTATTTTTACATTTATTATATAGCTAATAATTGATTTATGCTTATATAATTATATGTTATTATCGTTGATAGATGTTTCCTCACTTATTAGATTTGTAGAGTTTGTATTTTCTTCATAATGGATCATGTCAATAATAAATTATGATGGCTATATATCTGTCTTATCCATCTTAGTGAATTTAATTTCTTATTTTCTTTTTATAATGTTTACATCCTCCAGAATAATATTGCAGAGAGGTGAAGACAAACAACATCTTTGACTTGTTGATTTTTGGTAAAAACTGTCAAGTTTTTCACCATTAAGTTTGATGTTAACAAATACTTTTCATAAATACTTATATTTCTATTCAAGTTTAAGCATGATTTGAGGTGATTTTGCATAGCAGTTTAAAATCTCTTTTCACTTGTTTCTTTGAAACCTCTCTTCTATCATAAGAACATTTCAGCGACTTGCAGTTGCCCTTTTCCACTTTATCTCCACTCAGACCAGTGGATATCATCCGATGGAGGAGGGAATTGCAGGATTTTAGCCTGTGATCCTTCGCTTTCCTTTTTGTAAATTTAAAATTTATCATTCATTCTTATTCTTTCCCCCTTTCTTTATGAAACATAATACATACACACTCCTTTGCACCAGTGATTGACGACCCCAAGCACGCCATCGTTGTATAGGGTTCTTTCCTCTTTCTTTGTGCCCTCTCCCCCAACCTTTGCTGTTCTCTGCTGACTCTCAAAGCCTGCTTTCTGCCCTGTTTTTTGGTCTCTTCAAAGTCTTCAAATTATTTCATTTTGGAGATAAAACTTAATTTTTTCTCTTTATAAAAATGATATCTGGATTTATGTGGTAGAATTGGGGTCATGATAGTGGGTGGGAGGTACCATGGGAACTAGAGGAAGATTGCATATTTCATAGCTCCTACCCTGTATCTTAACTCACTCATTTCCTTCTTGTAACCGCTCTGCAAAAGGATGTCACCTCACTGATTGATGGGCTTTGGGTCCCCAATCTGTACTCCCCCTCATTAATAATAATATAATTTTAGCTCATTGATGCCTAACACTGGATCCCTTCACCACCTCATGATCACACAGGCTGGTGTGCTTCTTTCGTGTGGGCTTTATTGCTTCTGATCTGAATGGCTACTTGTTTACTCAAGCCTTTAAGTCCCCAGACACTTTATCTTTTGGTAGCCGGGCACCATCAGCTTTCTTCACCACATTTGCATATGCACACATTTGTCCTCAGCGATCATATCAGGAAAGTGAGCATGCAAAGTTGTGCTTTTGAGTTCTTGAAACCTGATATCTCATCCCTTTGATACCTTATGATTCCACAAGCTAGTGTGCTTCTTCCATGTGGGCTTTGTTCCTTCTGAGCTAGATGAATGCTTGTTTACTTTCAAGCCTTTAAGTCCCCAGACGCTCCATCTTTTGATAGCCAGGCACCATCAGCTTTCTTCACCACCTTTGCTTATGCACACCTTTGTCTTCAGTGATCATGTCGGAAAGGTGAGCATCTTGGAATGCCAATTTAATAGAACAAAGTGTTCTTGAACTGAGGAGATACTTGACTGAAGGTCCAATGCCCATCTGCTCTCCTACTACTAACCCTATAAGTATACACATTAATCTCTTTCCCCATCCTCACTTATAAATATATGCCCCTATGTACATACCTGTATTTGAACTTCTATAAAAGTTCATTATCCCCCAGTTCCTTCCTCTGTTTCCATTTGCTTCCCTCTTGTCCCCTATCATGCTCACTCTCCATTTGGGTTTCAATATTTTTTCTCTGCTACATTAGTCTTAATCAATCCCTGTTGGCCTTCTCTCACCCACCTTGTCCCTGCATTTGTATCAATTGTTCGTCCCCTTTTCCTGGGCTGGTCGACATCACCACCTTTCCCCCTCCTCTCCCTCTTCAATGTCCCCTACCCTGGAGCCATCAGTCCTGTAATTTTCGCTTCCAACCTCTTTGTCCAGGCTAGCTTGTCTAGATAGACCTGTAGAGGTAGCAATATGTACAAGAAAGGTCTCCTAAATTGGAGCAACTTAAGCAAATAAAACAATGATAACAACAGCAAGAAACCCCCTCAATATACTATACAATATGTAACAGAATAATAAAAATAATAGCAATATAAGAATATGTATACTTGCAGGACTGCAGCCGACGGGCTTGGCGGTTCAAATCCAGCAGCAGCAAGGCTGGGCCTCCCACTCCTACCAGAGGGCAGTGATGCCAAAACAAAACAAAACAAAAAAAAAGAATATGTATAAAGTTCAAGGTCTATAGTTGACCTCCTAGAGTGACCCCTGGTTCATTTGGATGGGGTGCCAATACTCTGGCCTCAAAGTATATCCTTGTCACTCCATCTGTGACTCTATGCTCTGTTGCACACTCTTAGTGCTTTGCATTGGTGTGGTTGTGTCCAACAGGGTATAATCTTGACCCCACTTCTTCCTGGCCCTGATAGACCTGGGGTCTACGAGGGTAGCTGTATTTCTTAATGGGGCTGGCCATGCAGTCCTCTTTGTGTAGTAGCTGTTCTGAGTGGGGTTATTGTCCTGAAGGCTCAGTGGGCCAGCATGCACGTCATTCTCTCTTCCTCCCCTTTTCATTTGTTCTCATGTGCTCTGGTCAGGCTTATCTCACTCCCCAAGCTTCCGACCCCAATTCTACCACATAAATTCAGTTAGACCAGGGGATGTACAGTGAAGTTGGAAACATGGGAAACTTAGGGTAGATGGTCCATTAAGACTAGTAATAGGAGTGGTAATACCAGGAGGGTGGAGGGATGGAGGAATAGAAAGGGAGAAACAACTTCAGGAATCTACACACAGCCTCCTCTCTGGGGCATGGACAACAAGGAAGTGAGTGTTGGGACACATTGTACAGTGTACAGGATGAAAAAATAATTTGTAAATTACGAAGGGTTCAAGGGGAAGGGGGGGGAGGAAGGGTAATATAGGGAGCTGATAATGGGGGCCTGGAGGGAGGGAGACTGTTTTAAGAGTGATGATGGCAATGGGTGTGTAAAAGTGGCCTGCATAAAACTGATGTT
>PVJH01032695.1:0-22388 GCA_004026705.1 Nesogale talazaci | reverse complement strand
GACTTATGACAAAAGGAAACAGAGGCAAGCTCTAGGAAGCAAAGGTATGGATAGGGAGATTAGTTGAGGTGTGCACATATGCAAACATATTAATCCATAACAATAGTGGTATTGGCCTATGTACATATATTTATAAGGCAATACACTGAGGCTGCAGAGGGCTTTGGGTCGTGGCTCATGCCTTCCCTCAATACAAGAACACTTTGTTCTAACAAATTGGCATTTTGTGATGCTCCCCCCTCCCACCCTGACCATTCGACCATGATCGCTGAAGACAAAATGGGTGCGTAAGCCGTTATGGTGAAGACCAGAGGATGGTACCCAGCTATTAAAAGATGTAGTGTCTGGGGTCTTAAAGGCTTGAAGTTAAACAAACAACCATCCACCAGTGAAGCAAGAAGCACACCAGCTGGTGTGATGGTGAGGTGTCATTGAGACTAGGCAATGGGCATCAGAAGATTCACAACAAACAGTAAACAAACAAAAATGCATTGGTGAGAATGGAGGGGGGTTGGAGCAGAGACTCAAAGCCCATCTATGGACAATGTAACACCCCCCGTACAGAGGGGTAACAGGGAGGGGATAAGTCAGTCAGGGTGCAATAGAGCACTAATGGATCACACAATATACTTCTGATTCCTTGAGGCCTCCTCACCCCCCACTATCATGACCCCAGTGCCGCTTCCCATTCAGGATTAGATGTGAGCACGTACATAGAAATAGGCAAGCGATAAAACTCACAAAACATGGAACCCAGGAACAGGAATAAAAGTAGCAAAAAAATCGGGGGAAGCAGGGAAGGAGAGATGTTGGGGGGGGGGCATTGATCGCAATGAATGGCACATAACCATATACCTCCATCCAGGGGGAAGAACAACAGGAGCCAGAAGGGAAGAGAGACAGTAGTCAGTGTGAGATTTGAAAATAATTAGCAATCTATAATCTCTCAGGGGGCCATGAAGATTGGGGAGGAGAGGAGGGGAAAAAAGGAGGAGTTGATCCCAGCTCATTGGAAAGTAAATGTTTAGAAAGGAATGATGGAATATATGTACTTTTATGTCAGATATAATTGATATACGGATTATAACAAGAGTTGTAAGAGCCCCAAATCAAATTATTTTTAAAAAAAGAAGAAGAGGAAGAAGAATAATTCAGGAAACCACTACAAGAACAAGCTGACAAAATCAATGAAAAATCATAAACACAGTAAACAGAAATTTAAAAGATGAATACTCATTTTTTAGTAATAGATACTACATTAAAAGAGGAGAGGAGTGGAACTGAATCAATAGAAGACAAATTAGTGAGTTTTTTGGAGACAAATCTTTCACTATTGATGTGCTAGAGGAATAATGACTTTAAACAAACTGCACAAATTATTACAGCCATGTCAGGAAGACTTGGAAACTAGCCTGAAGTGAATATCATTGAACACAGCTTGAAAAATGTGGGCTTCCTTAAGGTGAGTAATATAATGAATGGAAATACATCAAATTGGTTTAAAATTAATGACTTGTTAGTTGCACTAAAAGCAACAGCTACAAAAATCTTATAACAGGAAATAAAGAGAAGAAATCAAGCATTTATCTTGCCTCTCCTCTATAAATTGCATTAGTCAGGACAGAACTTCTCTTAGTCCAGCTAATTCAGATAACAAATGAAAAATAAAAATAATTCAGGCAACATGAAAAATAAATTATACAAGTAGTCTATATCAGAGTTTCTAACTATTAATGAATTCATAGTTGTAGGAAATTATTATTCTTAATATTACCATGAAAAGAAGGGCTGAGCCCCAGTGGCGTAGCGGTTGTGTGCAGGACTGCGGCCCACTGGGATGGAGGTTCAATTCCAGCAGTGGGGCTGGGCCTCCTACTCCCACCACCAGAGAGCAGTGATGCCCCCCCCCCCAAAAAAAAAGAAAAGAAAACTAGACCTTCCCTACTGATTAAGGCTCACAATGACTTACTAAATAGTCTGACAATAAACAAAAATTAACTTGATAAAATATTTATATCTAACTACTAAATATGAAAAATATAGAGGAAAATTAATATATAAACAATCATAAGGACTACAGTTAATAAAATACTGACTTTAGGATATTGTATTAGCACTTTTTATTTTTCCAAACAAAATGAAAAACAGAAAGAAAAGAAATTGAGAGAAGTCATATAGATTAAAAGAGCTATATAAACATATAATGCATGAACATCATTTGAGTTCAAACAGATAAAATGTGCTAAGCCGATATTTAAGAAACATTGATAATTTAGTTAGGTATGATAATGATTTTGTCAATCGCTAACACAAGAAGTTCCAAAAATTAATGGAAACAGAAGTAAAAAATAATGAAATTTTTCCAAGAAGTTTTTGACACTTCCTGATTACAGAAATAATTACTTTAAAGATTTACTTCAAATATAATAGTGGGATAGTACAGATAAATCAAGATTAGTCACTGGTTGAAATTGTTTCAACTGGGAGATAGACAGGTGGGGAATTATTATGCCATTTATTCTATTTTTATATGTGTTCAAAATTGTCTGTAATTAAAATTTTTATAAAAATTAAATGACATTCATCCACCCACAGACAACTGGTCTTTGACAAAAGGCCAAAAAACCTTAAATGGAAAAGAAATATTCTCTTCAACAATGATGCCGACAAAATTGGATCTCTGTTTTCAAAAGAATGAAACCATATTTCGTTCTCCAGCTCATGGACCAAAAACGAGCTCAAGTTAGATCACAGACCTGAAAGTAAATCCCAAAGCAAAAAAAAAAAAAATCATCAATGAGAAAATAGGGGCAAACTCAAGAAACCTGCTGCAGGATATAGGTTTACTATCAAATATAGAAAAGGAAGCACAATGGGGAAGGAGGAGCAATGGAGGAGCTGGTACTCAGGACTCAAGTAGAGAGCAAATGTTTTGAGAATGATGATGGCAACAAATGTACACATGTGCTTGACCCAATGGATGGATGGATGGATTGTGATAAGGGCTGTACGAACCCCCATTAAAATGATTTAAAAAAAATTGTAAAAGGACACACAAACAGTAGAAGACAAAACAGATCACTGAGAATTATGGAAAAGATGATATTTATATATATATATCAAAAGATTTCATCAAAAGAGTAAAAAGAGAACCCGTGGGAGCAGGGGAAGAGGGGAAGGGATGGAAAAGCCGATACTAGGGCCTCAAGGGAAAAGGCGGATGATTGGAGAACGATAGTAGCAGCGGACACGTGAAGGTGCCTGGCACAGTATGTTTATTAATGTATTGTGAAAAGCGATGTACGAACCCTCAATAAAATGATTTAATAATAATAAAAGAGAACTCATGGGCTGGGGAAAAGTCCAGCAAGGACTCAATGAACAAGGGACAAAATTTTTAAATTTATAGAGAACCTGCTGGGCTGAGGGCTATCTATAAATATGTACCACGATTGTGGAAAGTGATATGATGCCACTTCACGCAACTGAAAATAGATATTCTGTGCAATCCAACAGTGCTGTTCCTGGAGATATACCCTAAAGAGTAAGAACTATGAAATGAATGAACATAGGTGCTTTCATGTTCATTGCAGATCTGTTTTCACTAGCAGCAAATTGGAAACATCCTAAATGCCCATGAGTAGAAGCATACATAAAAAAAAAATTCTGTACATATACACATATGGAAAACTGTGTGTTGCTGAAAAACAAAGATGAAAACAGGAGGCACCTCAAGATAGGGATGATCAGGAAAACATGCTGAAAGGAGTCAGTCAATCACAAAAGGACCGCTATTGTGTGATCCTAAGGATAAAATCCAAGACAAAGACTTACATACCAAAGGAATTAACTTAGACATTCCAGTGAATGCTGATGAAAGGGTTGAGCTGTTGTATGTAGAGCTGGTCTGAATTGTAAACAGTCACCTAATTCGTAATAAAAAAATTTTCATCAAAATAAATTAAGTAGAACTCTTAAAAACTAAAATAAAATTCTTTTTACCTTAAAGGGACAACTTAAGAATTTTTTTTTCCTTCTGAAGAAATTTGGACTTATATTCTTTCCAAACTGAATATTTTTAAGTGCAACAACTTTATAAAATATTACCTTGAGATATGCAGTGAACCTTTCTGTGTGGGGCATAAAGTCCTTTGTAGTTATTTTTATTTCAATGTAAAGACTGC
Organism: Nesogale talazaci; assembly: GCA_004026705.1. Classification (NCBI taxonomy): domain Eukaryota; kingdom Metazoa; phylum Chordata; class Mammalia; order Afrosoricida; family Tenrecidae; genus Nesogale; species Nesogale talazaci. The sequence continues at coordinate 18,204 of PVJH01032695.1, read as the reverse complement.
TATTTATGGATATGTTTTTAAATACAATTGACCAAATCAGTCACATCTTAGGGCATTTAGGTAGCAATATTCTGGAAACATACAGAAAGAGTAAAGCTGATTGACTCTGGGAGGAGACGCTGACAGAGTGAGATTTGTAGCACTCTCCAAGGAGGACAGAGGCCAAGGGGCTATGTGTTTGAGAGACTGATGAGCAGAGGTCAGTGTGGCTAAGAAGAAATGCTGTTGATGACAAATGAAATGCATCCCTAATGTTTTCAGATTCTGACTTGTGATTATGAACTTCCCTAGTAAAGTTCCATAATCTTGAGTATTAGCTATGTGGTCACTGCAGCAGATTATTGTAACCAACAGAAAAGTAGTGTGTAGAGTGCTGTGAGGGGGATGGTTCTTGTCCCAATAGGGAATCATCTTTGAGCAGATCTGGAGATGAATCTTCCTTCTCTCTTATGTAACTAAAGGAGGACAGATGTGTTCCTCACATAATTTCTTCAGTTGGACTCCACTCCCCATTAAAAACCCTTACAAAGAGATACTTTTTCTCTCCTTCTTCTCTGGCCATGGGAGTGATTTAGGCTCTCTGTTGGTCTGGGTAGACTAGAGAAACAAATTAATAAACATACATATGGCTATAAGGGAAAGGTTTATATACAAGAGGAATGGAACATTGAGAAAGCATCCCAACCCACTCCAGTCCAAGGTCATAAGTCTGTTATTAGCCCATATGTCCAAAACCAGTCTATAAAATCTCCTTCCAACTCACAAAGCATGTGCAATGACACCAGGACATTCACAGGCCAGTAGGTGCAGAGTCTTGTGTGTCCAGTGACAGTAGAAGCATCCTGGCTTTGGCAGGGGTCCACTCATGGCTCCTCATTTTCAGGGCTCAGGGTCCATCAGCAGTATCCATTGGCAGTAGAAGCATGTAATCGTTGGCAGGGGTCTCTATGTGGCTTTTCCAGCTATAGCAGTCTGATTCCTTCAGGCTAAGGCCATTTGGCTTCTCCTCTGACTCCTCCAATTCCTCAGACACTACCATCTTGTCTTGTCAGTGAGCATCTCCCAACAACGGAGAGATGGGAAATTACGCGAGACTTCCCAGAATTCTCAGAGAAAGTCATGCCCACACAAAGGTCTCATTGACTATCTCCAGATTGACAGCTAGACTCCACCCCTACATTCCCAATCATGTGATTGACACAGGAGTACATGACTGCCACAGGCTCAATGGGCACCCTAACCTTGAACTTTGAGTGCATGATACAAAACTATTAAAAAAAAGCCCTGAGATTTTTCTTGTTGCTTGCAGCAAAGCTAAGTGGTTTCCCTATCTAGGTTTTCTTGGAACCTGACCTCACATGTGCTCTCAGTGATTTAACCTCTTCTATCCTGCAAAATTTTTCATGTTTGGTATTCCAGTCTTCCTGTTAATTCTATGAAGGTCCCCACAACCTTTCCAAGTAATTCATTTTATGTTTTAAAAACATCAAATTCTACTGATTGTGAAATTTGACAGAATTTATTCTAGATTATGAACTGAATAGATTTATTCTTACTTCTAAATGCCAAACATCCAGAGTTGTTAGATTTAATAGTTGAATCAAGAAGAAAAATGAGATCCTGCAAGACATATTTTCATTCACCATCACCACCACCACCACCACCACCACGATCACCACCACCCATCCAGACTCCCTTAATGGGCAATTGCTTTAAGTTTGGGGAGGGATGATGAAGTTGGAGTATTGAAATTATTTCCTGACCAGAACTGTATACCTTCACAATTTCACCAGTAGGAAAAGTTCATTGAGTTTAACAATAGCCATTCATAGGAATCCAATGTTTTAATGATCCTTGTGAGTTGTAGCACGTGAACCTATTTTATTGGTGCAAAATAGATTTAAAATAGGAAATCTCTTTGGACTAGATGTCTATTTTTGCTGGAATGCATTATTCCAGAAAAGATAAGAGATAGAAAGTCAACAAGAAGTAACCAGCTATGAAAGAACAGCTCTGCAGGAGCGCTTTCACAGATGAAGGGCAGACACCCACAAAAATGTCTGCTGTGACACATACGTGTCAGAAGCTCACTAAGAATTTATCATATTGGATTAGAGTCCCACAGAGATGAAAAACTGGGCTGATCGGTGTGAGGAATTGGCAGAAAATGAAGGACCTTGAAGCTTGAGCATTCCTAACATCTTTGCAAGCCACCAGTTAGGTGAGAGAGGGAAGGAATGTTTGCAGCAAAGAAGCCCAGCAAGGACACCAGCCATAAACGCTGAATGAGTTGGTTTCTCTCACCCACTGGAAGTCGCAGCACACCAGAGGCCAGTCTTAGAAACTTTGAAAAATGCCAGGTGACTATGGCATAATGCCTCATTCAACCAGTTAAGGAAATTTGTGAGGCCTTAATGTCACCACCACCACCAAGAGTTGTTTATTAAGAAATTATAATGTATTATACTCTGTGGATGTACTTCCTTGGTTTACCTTATCATTTTCATGTTCTCATAACAGTAGAGTGTGTGCAGTTAGTAGAAATCCATTATTTTATCTTTTACCGAGGTGAGGGAAAAAGTCCAAAGAAATTAAGGAATTTTGTCTGGTATTCAATAATGTGTGATAGACAGAATTGAACCCAGATATTTAGTATTTGTGATCAGCATCCATTATTTTTACTCACAGGTCAGATTGCCTGGATGAACTGAGAAGAAAATGTAACTCAAGACAAGAAAGTTTTAGCATAGGAAGTACTAGGGAGAACTATAATGGCACTGGAGGTTAATGAGGGTACTTGTTGGATGGCTGCAGTTCAAGAATCGTAAACATATTGCTTATATGATCTGTTTAGGAGAAGTATACATCTGGCCATTATAATTTTCATTATATTATCATGAAATATAATTTTCATTATATAATAATATAATCTGCAAAAACCTGGAGTTAGAAAGTCAAATAGGAAGGAGAAACTTAGCATTTCTCAAGCTGAAAGAATAAAGATGAAATTGAACCCTCGGATTATAATATGGAAAGATTTTATGGGCCAAATATGGAATGATACAGGAAGCATAAAGTGAATATTCCAGGAATACAGAGTCATTGTGTCAAAAGCAATTGGCTCACATTCAACCATTTTAGGAAGTAGCATATGATCAAGACTCAGTGGCACTGGAGGAAGAAACCCAAGTCGCTGCAATAAAGGCATTGATAACAAGGCTCCAGGAATTGATGGAATGCCAACTGAGATGCTTCAATAAGTTGATGCAAGATTGGAGCATTCATTCATCTTTGCCAAGATGTTTGGATGGCAGCTACCTGGTCACCTGATTGGACTGGATCCATATACATGGCCATTGCAAAGAAAGGGTAACTCAATGGAATGTGAAAATTATTGAGAACATCATTAATACCACAGTCAAGTAAATAGTTGCTGAAGATAATTGAAAACTGGTTGCAACAGTACACAGATAAACAGAGAACTGCCAGAAATTCAGAGTACCATATATACTTGTGAATAAGCTAAATGTCTCAGCATATTTTTAATGCAGTTTTTGTCATAAAATTACATGCCTCGGCTGCTATTCAGGTCAGCTTATACACGAGTATATACAGTAGATTCAGACAAGGACATACAATAAGGAATATCACTACTGCTGTCAGCTTGAAGTTGGAAGAAAGCAGTGAGTATCAGCAAGTTATTTACCATTGGCTTATTGACTATGCATAGACATTTGACTGTGTGGATCATAGCAAATTATGGATTATTTGTGAAGAATGGGAATTTTCGAACATTTAATTGTGCTAATGTGGAAAGTGTATATAAACTGGGAGAAAGATAGGCCTTCTGCTTCCTTAAAGGGTTGCAGTCTTGGAAACCCATAGCAGTGGGGGGTAGTTTCACCCTTTCCTAGAGGGTCACTGGGAATTAGAAATGACTGCATGGTAGTGAGTGTGGTTTTTAGGAGGGGTGTTTGTGTGTTGTTTTCCGGTACTTAGAACAAAAGTCATTCAAATGGAACTACAGGTATTGCATGGTTTAAGATCAGGAAAATTATGCCTCAAACTTGTATATTTTTGTCACACCTACAATTTGTATGCTGAGCCAATAAGAGAATGTCTTAAAAGCAACCTGTGATACGTAGGTGACAGTGGACTTGCTTCTTGAAAATAAAGAGAACTTAAGTTGGCTTCTGATGAAGAAAAAAAAAAGATATTCTACATGGATTAGATCTTAGCAACAAGGGAAAAGCACCTCTCCATTAGACCCAACATCATCATTAAGGGAGAAAATATTGATGTTGTTGCAATTTCATTTGGATCTGTCTTCCGCACCCATGGAAGCAGCAGCCATGAAATAATAGTTCATATTACATTGGGTAACTTCCCTACAAAAGACTTCTTAAAAATTGTTTAAAGCAATTATATCACTTTACGGACTAAGGTGCACCTTGCCAAATCCATGATCTTTTCAGTTGCCTTGGATGGGAAAGCTAAACAGTAAATAAGGAACACCAAAGATGTATTGATGCCATTAAGGCTTTGTGTTGGTAAGAATATTGAATGCACCATGCGCTGTCACAAGGATGAGCAAGTCTGTTATTAGAAAGTACAAAGAAGGCTTCCCACCCACTGGCCTGTGATCGTCCTGCATTTGGTGTCATTGCATGTGTTTCATGAGTCTAAAGAGGAATTTATAGATTGATATCAGACATATGGGCTACAATTAGATTTTTGGACTTGATCTGGACTGGCATGTTTTCTCAATATTCAATTGCTCTTGTATTTAGATTTCTTTCTGAGACACATCTGAATGTCTATGAATTTGATTCTCTAGTCAACTCGGACTAATGCACCCTCAGGAACAGAAATGACAGTAGTGATACCAGGAGGGTAGGGGGAAGGTGGCGGGATATTGTGATGGTCAATGCAGTACACCACCCGCCCACCCACCTCTACCTTAGGGGACAAACAACAGAAAATGGGTGAAGGGGAACAGCATACTTTATAATTTATCAAGGGGTCATGAGGGTGGGAGGGTGGGGGACAGAGGGGGAAAAAGAAGCTGATACTCAGGGCTCAAATTGAAAGTTAATGTTTAGAAAATGATGATGGTGACTGTACAGATAGGCTTGCTAAATTGATGTATGAATTGTTGTAAGAGCTGTACGCCCTTAATAAAATGATTTTAGAAGAAGAAGATGAAAAAGAAGAAGAATTGGTTCTGGGAGAAGGATATCATGGTTGGTAAAGTCAAGGGTGAGTTTCAATAGAAGAAAATCTTCAATACAGTAGCTATAACAATGGACATACCCTAGATTCCGAAGAGGGCAGAATTCCCGATCATTTAATTGTGCTAATGGGGAGCATTTACCTAGAATGGCAGAGAGATGAGACTTTTTACTCCTGTAAAGAGTTACAAGCATAGAAACCAAAATAGTATTTAATTCTGTACTTCTTCCAAGGCAGATGTGTCTGTTCTTTTGGCAGTTTATGGAACTTTCCATGTACTTTTCCAACACTATAATTCAAATCCATTGATTCTTCTTTGATCCTCTTTCTTCATTGTCTAACTTTTATATTCCTGTGAGGCAATTGAAAATTCCATGACTTGGGGCAGTCACATCCAAAGTGAACCCTCAAAGTCAGTCCTCAAGCAACCTCCTCGCTTCTCAACACTTAAAGAGCTCTTGGGCAGCAAATTGACCCCAGGAAATGAGTGATTTGATTTCTTGACTGCTGCTTCAAGAAACATTGATTGTGGATCCAAGCAAGACAAAATCCTTAATTTCAATCTTTGCTCTGTTTATTGTTATGTTCCCTGTTGGCCCACTTTTGAGGATTTTGATTTTCTATACATTGAGTTTTCATCCTTAATGAAGACTGCAATCCTTGTTCTTCAACAGCAAGCGCCTCAAGTCCTTTCCACAAGCAAGGCTGTGTAAAGTGTATATCATAGATTGTTCATAAGCCTTCCTTCCATACTGATGCCTAATTCTTCTTCATATATTTAAACTTTTCTGATTATCTGCCCGTTTCTGATTATTTCAATAAGAATGATGAGAATAAAAAAACCTTGGCACACAGCTTTCCTGGTTGTAAAGCATATGTCTCGTCCTTTGGATATGTTGTCAGCAGAGACAGGGAGAAGGACATCATGCTTGGGGAGGTAGGAGGGCAGCAAGGAGTAGGAAGACCTTCGATACGCATTGACCCAGTGACTGTACTGATGCCATCAAACGTAAGAAGACTTGTGAGGGTGGCACAGGACCAAGCGGTGGGTTGGTCTGATTTTACATACATACCATATTTTTCAGACCATGTGATGCACCTGACCATAAGACATACCCAGTTTTCAGAGCAGGAAAACAGGAAAAATATTATGAACCAAAGAGTACCAGTATATTAAATGTTCTGGGGTACCGCACTTTCAGACCATAGGATGCACCCTCATTCTCCTCCCCCACACTTTTGGCGGGAAAAGTGCCTCTTATGGTCCAAAAAATACAGTGGGTCACTATGGATCAGAACCAACTCAATGGCACCTAAGGATCACAGTCATATTCTTTTACACATAGGTTGATTGAGTTGAAACTGACTCACGGTCCCTCTGAGCCAGGAGAAGAAGAATTTTGGGGCTGAGCCCAGATGGCGCAGTGGTTGTGTGCGGGACTGCGAACTATAGGGTTGGCGGTTCAAATCCAGCAGCAGCTCTCCAGGAGCAAGGCTGGGCCTCCTACGCACCCCGGGACAGTGATGCCCACACACACGAAAAGAACAACAACAAAGAATACTATTGAATCCATAAACTTTTCCAGATATGCCAAGGTCCAGTCTGTGACAAGTTAGAGGAATCAGTCTGCCTCTCTGTGCTCTCCCTTCTTTGCTGCTGCTATTACAATGGAAAAGCCCCTGCCCCAGCTTTCCCTATGCTGTTCATAAAATAGGCCCCAGGAAGCTTAGCCTTCTGCCTCAGGAAAGCGCCAGCCCATGTGACACAAGTTCAGCCGCACGTCTGCCTTTGGCAGTTTGTTTTCAGACAGTCCCTTTGAAGTATTTCTTCATTATACATCAAGGAAATGTCTATGGGCACAAAAAGATTATGGAAAGCCTTGCAGTCTCTCTGGTTGCGAATATTTTACTCATAATATATTAGTTATAAATATAACACATTTCTGATTCCATGGTGAAAATGGAAAAGAATTTTAGATGGGAAAATCATATTTGTTCACATTTGATAAGATGCACTTGAAAAAAAAATATGCTACCCAGAACAGTTTCATGACCCTAAAATGAGCTGCCCACCCAAGCCTGTATTGTTAGGAAACATTTAAAACAACTGTGAGCTAACTGGCCTCTTCATCATTTAATTTTCTGTTTTCCTTCGGGTACTGAGGCTCATTTATTTCTGTTTTAGAAAGAACTTTGGCAAGCTGCTCCATTCAGGAAATTATGTTTTGTCTTCAGAGTTGGATTATCCAATTATGAATATGAGATAAAAACCTCTCATGTAGAAGACACCTCAGTGATGCCAACTATGGTCCAGAACATTGTGCAGGGTTGTCTTGACATCCTGCGCACTCTCTTTGGGTGGATTTGGAAGGAAGCCCTACTCTCTGCATAAGGAAATTCTGCTATACAATGACCTTGAGGTATTAATTTTGGGCTCCCTTTTTTCAGTTATCTTGTTTTGTGTTCCAGTACTACAGTTTGCAGATAGGATTCCTTTTTCCTCTGTGACTAGTACACAACATAGATTTGCCCCACATGTAGCAAGGTGTTCAAGCCCTGGTGCCATAGACAAAGTTCAGCCTGGCATCAAGTATCTAAGAGTCAGTCTGTCTGCCTGTTAAATTAAAAGGAGCTCTGGTAGCACAATAGTGAAGTGTTTGGCCGCTAACTGAAAGTTTTGAGATTTGCATTCATGCAGTGACTTCTTGGTAGACAGACCTGGCATCTGCCTTCATAAAGATTATACTGACTCTCATATGGTGTTAATCTGAGTCCTATTCTTCTCACTGGCACCTACCACCACAGCAGCAGCTTCCAGACGAAGACTTGTGCATTTCTATCTCACCATGCTTCTAACTTATGTTGCTTTGTACAAGAGTCTGTCTTGTGGATGCTTCCAGGAGGAAGTGTTGGTTTTCTGCATGAGGATTCTTGAGGACATCGCAGGTCCTCTTTGAAAAACCCAATTTTCAATTGTGTGCATACCATGGTGCATACTTTAGGGTTACTAGTTTACTGGGCATGGTAGAATAGATTGCTTACCTGCTGCAAATCAACTTGTCCTGAAGAAATATTACTGATAACTTCTCTATGAGCCATTCAGAATGAGTTCATGCTTGGCTTCCCATGTTTGAGCAACTTCTTCTGGTGGAATACTCCTGAAAAATTGAGGTGTGTGGATATAGATTCAAGGTAGGGAGTTGGTCTAATTTTTATAATGATAGACTTACTCAAGAGGACCAAAAGCTACTCTGATTACATCTCTCGGCAAACCACTCAAAATTGAAGGAGCACTTTGTAGTGGGGATACTAATTGTGAGAAATGTGAAATACTAGCTATGGTAGAAAAGTGTTTTGTTAGGGCTATTTTGTTCCTGATCGCTCTTTGCATCCATTTTTCCCACAAACCAACTCAAAGGCTCACACCTATCATTTGTTAATACCTTATTATAATTGATGAGATCACCTGGGAAGATTGCATCACTGCATCAGTGACCAACATAAGTTGGCCTTTTGTTTGCGCAATTGGATTCTTATGTTTTTTCCCTTGGGAAGAGAGATCTGTTAGAATAGGTTCTATTAAGAAAACAGGAGTTTCTTGGAATTTTGAAGGCCTAACCACCTAGGAAAAGCCTTCATCACTCAGGTTTTTTTTTTTAAAGTTCATTCTATTGGGGGCTTTTTATAGCTCTCAGAACAACCCATATATCAATTGTATCAAGCATATTTGTACATATGTTACTATCATCTTTTTTTCTAAACATTTACTTTCCATTTTAGCCTTTGGTATCAGCTTCTTTCTCAAGTCAGTCTTTTTGTGGAAGAAAAAAATATTAGAACTTTCATTCAATAGGTCTCATTTGCTAAAATTCACATTTCAACCTTTTTGCAGTTATGTTATTTTCATTGCTTCTATATATTTTTCTACCACTACACTCCTCTCTTACTAAAAAAGAAAAACAAAAACCCCAAAACAGAAAATCTGTTTTAGCATTCCCGTCTGTAATGAATATGTTTTCTAGATGAGAGAAGATTGAGAAATTGTAATTTTTTTGCTAGAAGTACAATGAAGTAAAATCCAGTAATATCCACTATTTTTCATTTTAATAAACTGAGTTCAACTACTTTCAAGAAAGGTATATAATTTGTTCACATAGCACATATCATTGGTGGGATAGCAAAACTAAAGACTTACCATTTTTTCACAAACCATGTTAGATTATACATATTTATACTAAATTTAAACTAGGTGGGATTCATATTTCTTTTTTTCATTTTAAACAAGGATTTTATTGGCACATAATCTATATAACATGCAATTCAACATTTATGAGTGTTATGATCATTACCACAGACAATTTTAGAACATTTTCTTCTTTCTTGTTCTTGTTATTAGCTCCCTATTCCCCCAACTTCCTCTGCCATACCACTAAGAAGATATTAGTTCAGTTATTGTCTCTAACAATGTACCTATACTAGATTTTGTATACAGAAAACATGCAAAAACAATAAGAGATGAAAGCAAAACCATACCAAAAAAAGCTAACAACAATAATAAAATAAAGCAGAGGCAACCCTCAATAGAAAAGGAAGTAGAAAAGATTTAAAAACCTGGACCAAATTTAAAATGGGTAAAAAGAGAAATCAAATGACAACCTGTTAAATCATTGCATTTTCAACGATTCACTTTGCAATGTCCTCTGCAATACACTTCATATTCCTCATCCTTGGTCAGAGGGGATTCATCCATGCATTTCCTCCACCTCACCCTCTCTCCACCCCTCCAGCAGCTCCAATCCTACAACCGGGGTGAAGGTTTTGTCTGTGACCTTGGGATGACACAGGCTTCACTGGCTCTGCCTGTGCTATGTGAATCCTGCTTACATGAGGAGCTTTCCAAGATGACCAGAGGTTCTGATTTCATTAGTGCATAGTAGGACCTAGACACTGATTTTTATCAACACTCCCTAAATGGTGGTTTGATACTGAGGAATACTTTACATCCAATATAATTCACACTTTGTACAGTACAGTTCTGTGGGCTTTGATGAGTATTAGGTAACAATGGCCAAAATTTAGAACATTCCTATTACTCTAAAAACTTCCCCAGCCACTTTATAGTCAATTCCTATCCAATTATCAGTCCCAGAATCCTCCAGTGTTCTTTTTTCACAGTTTTACCTTTTCAATGTCTTGTAAATATAATTGATCAATATGCAGCCTTTAAAGCTTTATTTTTTTAATTAAAAATTTTTATTGAGGGTTCTTACCACAATCTATACATATATTCATTGTGTCAAACACATCTGTACATATGTTGTCACCATCTTTTTCAAAACATTTTCTTTCTACTTGAGTCCCTGACATCAGCTCCTCATTTCTCCCCTCCCTCCCCCATGTCCCCTTGATAATTTACAAATTATTCTTTTTTCTTCATGTCTTACACGAACCGCTGTCTCATTTTACCCACTTTTCTGCTATCCATCCCCCTGGGAGGAGGCCATGTGTTGAACATTGTGATCAGTTACCCCTTAACCTCCACCCCTTTCCCTCATCAGCAGTCAATTGGACACCTCCTGTTAGAAGGATCACAAGGAAGGGAAGAGCCAGTTAGGGTGCAGTTCAGCACCAACAAAATACATAGCTTTCCTCTCGTTCTTTAATGCTTTCTTCCCTCCCTCTACCATGACCCAAATTCTATTGTACAAATCTGGCTACATCAGAACATGTATACTGGTACAGATAAGAGTGTGCAATGCAGGGAATCCAGAACAGATCAATCCCTCAAGATAAATAAGGGAAGCAATGATTCAAGCTTTTAAAAATTTAACATAATACATTTGAGATTAATCAATGTTACTGGGAATATTAATACTTTATGCCCTGTTACTGTTCATTTATCTACTCCCAACTACTTGATGTTCAGCAATTACTATAAAGCAACTATGAGCATTCACAGGCAGAATTTTCAGTAATCATCCTTAGGTGATTTTATGTTCACAAACATTTCAAACCAATGTCAAAAGTATACTTTTCTGCTTTATAATTTTGTTTGGTTCCAGACATACAAGTTTGAAAGCATGTTGATCAGATTTGTGTGGATTAACTTTTCTCTTTCCACCCTCTACCTCCTCCAGTGCTCATTTCGATTAGATAGCCCATTGGCTAGATTCCGGAACACATTTTTTTAAATGATTTTTTATTTTAAATTAGATGGGGAGTTTATAGTTCAGATCATCAATACTGCATTCAATAGTTCGAATCACTCATAAGCCCTCTACCATCTCAACCCACCCCCAGCATGCCCACCCTGCCTATCCACATCCTATCTCATCACCTCTCCCTCTTGTGGATCTCCACCCTTCCTTCCACCCATGTCAATATCTGCCAAGTTTCTAGGCCAGTGCTTCATCTTCCAACCCTTGCTCTCTCCTGCCTGCCACCTCCCAAGTTTGTTCTCATTGGTATGCAAGTCTTTGTCTTGGATTTTGTTCTCATAGTAGTGGTCTCATGCAATATCCACTCTCTTGTAATTAGCTAACTCCATTCAGCATACTGTTGTGCAGATCCATCCATGAGGTACTTCCTTGTTTCATCATTGTTTTTGAGTGATGCACAGTGAAGTACGTGTCCTGTTTCATTCTTCAGCAGCTGGAGATCCAGTTTGTCCAGTGCCAGCTTTTGAAGATATTCTTTGTTTTGCATTTAATGTTTTTGAGTTTGTGTTTTTTTTTGGAGGGGGGGCTCTCTGTTGAAGATCCGTTGCCCATCACTCACTGCCATTGTGTCAATTCTGACTCCTAGCACGCCTTCTGGATTGGTCTGCCCCCTTAGAACACCCCCCTTCAGGTTCCTGAGACAGCCCTGCTTTACCCGAGTAGAGTGCCTCATCTTTCTCATTGGAAGGGCTGGACTTTCAAGGCACTTACCTTGTGATTAGCAGCCCAACTCAAAACCACACTGCCATCCGGGCTCTTAAAGGTGGATAGATGTGTTTCTCAACAGGACAGGATCTTTTCCTTTCCCCCTTCTCCCCCTCACCCCGCCAAGAACTCTTTTCATAATCCAGTAAGCATCTATTAGTTTGATTTGGTGTTCCCATATAGGAAGAGTTCCTATACTTTTTCAGTAAGAAGATATGATTCTAATTATTGAATTTCTAAGATGTCACCTGTATGGTTCTTTTCTAACCTCCCTTCTTTACTTACCAAATGGAAGAATATGAGGAATATCAAAGTGACTTTGGAATCTGATACTTGTAATAGGGTCAACTGTACAATGGTAAATCTTAGTCGTGTTTCCTTGGAATGTTCAGGGTATCAAAAGGAATCTCTCAAGTCTCATGGTCACTGAGAAGCTTAGGTATCTAGTGCAGAGATTCTCAGATGTGACAAGGAAAACAGAAGAAAAAGGAACTATAGGCTTCTGTTAACCCTAACTGGATGATTAAACTCATCTTCTTCCCTAATCACGGGAGTCCTCATAGTACATGGGTTACTGATACATGCTGAGATGCTAATGGCAATGTGAGCAATTCAAAACCACTAGTCGATCTTTGGGAGAGAGACAAGCCTCCAGAGGCAGTTCTTTTTAGCCCCCTAATCACAAAAATTAAATATGATTATCTGTATGAGTTTTCCTCTGACTTCACTGTTTTCTCCATGTGACCAACACTAACTAATCGGCCACTTGCTAAGCCTGCTTCCCTCTTTGAGCTCACCAGCCTGTCACTATGTGAGTCTGAAGAGGCACTTATGAACTAGCTTCAGACTTATTGACTTACCAGTAAGTTGGATTGGGCTGGGATGTGTTCTTAATATGTAACTGTTTATTGATGTACATTCTTTCTTATACATACATGAGTGTCACTGGATTTGCTTCTCTAGGCATCCCAGTCTATCATAGTGGCTAAGAATATTGAGTAGCCCATGAACTGCCAAAAAAATGAACAAATCTGTTTGGAGAAAAGTATAGTGAGAATGTTCCTTGGAGGTAATTTTGGTGAAATTTTGTTTCGCATTCTCTGAATATGTCATTAAGAGGAACCAGACCTTGCAGAAGGATGTCATGTTCAGTCAAAAGTTGTGCAAAATCAGAGGAAGAGCTCTCTGGTATATACTGACACAGTGGCCACCACAATGGACTGTGCACAACTTTTGTAAGGATGGTGCAGGAACTCTAGGCAGTGTTTTTTTTTTTTTTTTTTTTGTAGATGGTGCTGCTGTGAGTTGGAACTGTTTCAACAGAATAGAAAAAAAAACCCAACATGTATTATTACTTTTATCATAATAGTTTTAGAATCCCGGGTAATGTAGTAATTACATGTCGGTCTTCTCTCTGCATGGTCAGCAGTTTGAAATCACCAGAAGCTCTGTGGGAGAAAGATTGGGTGCTCTACTCCCATAAACAATTTCACTCTTAGAAAACTACAAGGGATTGATCTCTTTGAGTCAGCGTGGATGGCAATGAATTTGGTTTAGAGCATGTATGTGTACTATATATATATATATACACACACACTAATATATATATACTGTGTGTATATACATGCAAATATACATATATATATAGACACACACAGGAGGATGAGTCAACAAGTATTGTTAGAAAAATCAGAGAAACTATTATTAAGTAAAAATATCAAACTGTGAGGCTATTGTTTCTGACCATATCTTCCATCTCAGTATACTACAAAAGGCAGTGTTTCTATTTCTATGACACTTCCCTGAAAATTTATGTATTCTTTGATTTAAGTCATGTCAAATAACCATTTGATCATTCTCAAGGGACTCAATTGTGTTCCTTTAAATTTAGAGTTTAGGGAACAAAAACAAGTCTAAATGGATAAGATCAGGGCTGTAAGGTGGATGGGGCAAAATTTCTCAATTAAATTCTGGTAGGTGAGCCCTTGCTATCAACTAGAATCAGCAGATACATTGTCATGATGAAAAATATTTTCTTGGTGCAATTTACTGGCCTTTTTCTGACTAATGCCATTTTCCATTTTCTTAAAACTATTTTATAAGAAGTCTTCATGATCATTCTGTGAGAAAACCTATCACAGAGAAAACCTATCAAGATTACCCCATTAGGATCTCTCAAACAATCACGGCAGCCTTCTAAACTCACCTTTTTGCCTGGAATTGAACTGAGTCAACAGATAACTGTGGAAAGAATCATTCAACTACAATGTCTGCATTTCAAGCTCACCGACTTCTCTGCAGGAGGAAAATGAGGCTGTGTGTGTGCTTGCATATAAATGTGCAGTTTAAGAAACTCCATGGAGCAGTTCTATTCTGTTGTGCAGAATAGGACTCAACTCAATGACTGAATTTGGGGGGTTTGGTTAAAAGACTAAGACGTGTGTCATGATAGAACTTGCCTGTAGTTATTGACTGATCGAGAGGTAGTTCAACCAATCCTCAGGTACTGCCTGTCATAAGTATTTAACCATTCCACATTTTAAATTCTTTATTTTACACACACATACATATTTATTCAAATATGGAATGGAAAAATATTTCTGTCAGATAATAATTGAGGAACGAAGGGAGAGAAATATGGTTCTTTTTGATGAGTATTCTGTTTGGAACAGTATTTCACTTTGGGATTCCTAGAGGTGGAATACTAGGAGAATGGCCTAAAGCCCTAAACATACATGTGGGAGATTAGCAAGAATCTCAGGTCCAGTCCAATGTATGGGAGTCCTGAGCATCAGTCCCATTATTGAGCTGAAAACTGACACTACAAGATTCATGATCGGGGTGGTGGTGGGGGGGGGATATAGAACTGACAAAAGCAACCAAAACAGATTTAGTGACCTCCAGTGGCAACATCACTTTGTCTGACACAGCACCATCAGTCTAAAAGCTTCTGGAGTCTGATGGCCTGAAGGTCACTATTTATTTGATTTCAGCCAGTACTCGCTGCTAACAAATATAGGCCCCCTTGACCCCAGAGAGTGGAAACCATTGCATCAATGTGTTCAAATACTCATGAATTTCCATTAACAAAAGTAGCATCCTCTTTCAGAACCTACAAGTCAAGGCCTGGGGAATATAAATATTCCCAAAAGAAATAATCTTTTCATTTATCAACCCAAACTCTAACACAGGAAAACAGAGCTTTGACAGTTCTTTCAGCAGATAGGATGAGAAAGATAAAGTATGAACAAGAAAAAGATTAGAAACACACAATTTAGCTGGTGACCTCACACCATGCCCCTGAGGATTAGAGATGACAAGTAGATTTTTAGTTTTCTATTAAAGTCATTAGTGAGGGAACATTTTCCATCTTTCAAATTGTATTTTTTTCTTCCTCCTTTTATGTTGCAGAAAAAATTGCCCAAGCATTTATTTTAAAATATATTTAGCTTCTTATACCTCAATAGAATGCACTTAAATTTATTTTGAATGAAGTTATAAAAGGTTTTGTTTTATATGATATCTCAGAAACACATATTTCTTTTTTAAAATTTATTTTATTTGGGGCTCATACAATTCTTATCACAATAGATATATACATCCATTACGTCAGTACATTTGGAAATTTGTCACCATCATCATTCTCAAAAGATTTTCTTTCTACTCGAGCCCTAGATATCAGTTCCTCATGTTTCCCCTCCCCCCCACCCTCCCCCTTGATAATTTATTAATTTTTTTCATGTCTTACACTGACTAATGTCTCCCTGCACCACATTTTTGTTGTCCATTTCCTTGAGAGGAGTTTATATATAGGTCATTGCGATCAGATCCCCCTTCCTGTCCCCCACTCCCCACCTTCCCCTTGCCCTTCGTTTATCACTACTCTGATTATTGATCCAGAGTTGTTTATCTGTCCTGTATTCCCTGTGTTTCCAGTTCTCTATCTATACCAGTGTACAGCTTCTGGTCGAGCCAGATTTGTAAGTTAGAACTGGGATCATGATAGTGTGGTGGCAGGAAGCATTAAAGAACTAGAGGAAAGTTGTATGTTTCATCATTGCAATACTGCACCCTGACTTGCACGTCTCCTCCCCATGACCCTTTTTAAGGGGATGTCCAGTTGCCTACAGATGGGCTTTGGGTCCCCACTCCACATTCCCCTCATTCACAATGATACTATTTTTTGTTCCTTCATGCCTGATATCTGATCCTATCAACATCTTGTGATCACACAGGCTGGTGTGCTATTTCCATGTGAGCTTTGTTGATTCTCAGCTAGATGGCCATTTTTTTTTATCTTCAAGCCTTTAAGACCCCAGATGCTATAACCTCTGATAGCCAGGCACCATCAGTTTTCTTCACCACATTTGCTTATTCACCACTGAAGACACCCACTTTGTCTTCAGTGATCATGTCGAGAAGGTGAGCAACATGGAATTCCAGTTTAAACGAACTTGAGGGAGTACTTGCGTGTATAGGCCCAGTGTCTATCTGCTACCTTAATACTAAACCTATTAATATATGCACATAGATCTATTTCTCCATTGTAATATATAAATATATTTACATGCCTATATTTAGACCTCTACAACTGCCCTTTGCCTCCTAGTTCTTTCCTCTGTTTTCTTTTGCTTTCCTGTTGTTTCACTGTCATGTTTAGCCTTCATTTAAGTTTCAGTAATTCCTCTGATCAAGCCCTACCAGGTCTCCTACATTCTTCTCACCATTGATTTTTTTTGATCACTTGTTCTTTTCCCCCTGGGCTTGTTAACACCTACTTTCTTGCCCCTGCCTCTCACATTCCCACATTCCTCTGAAACTATCAGTCCCATTGTTTTCTCCTCCAGCTTGTGTATCCCACCTATATTATCTTGATAGACCTGCAGAGATCCTAATATGCACAAAAAAACAAGACAGAGCAAAACACAGCAATAAAAGAAAACAAAACAACAACAAAAGCCAGAGACACACAAAAATAAAGTCTGTAAATAGTTCAAGGTCTGATTGTTGACCTTTCAGACTGTTTTCTGGTTCAGTGTGATGGGGTGCCACACCCTGACCCCAAAATCTATTTTTTGTATTCCCTGGGGACTCCATTGCTGTGTTCCCCTTGCTGTTCTGTTGCACACCCATAGTGTTTCACCTCTGTGTGATGGGATCAGATCTGCTGCAATCCCCCCAGTGTGTCTCCAGTGTTGTCCCCCCTAGCGCTATGTGTCAGTGAGGACATTGTGTCTCATAGTGGGGGTGGCCCTATGGTCCTTTGGCTGCTCTCAGTGGAAATATCGTCCTCAGAGCTTGGTGGGCCAGGATGTGCTCCACTCTCTCTGCTCCCTTCATTTACTCCTGTGTGTTCTGATCAGCATGTCCTTCTCCCTGAGCCGTAGCTGCAGTCCTGTCCGCTGAAGTGAATTCTCCTGTGGGAAGAAACACATATTTCTTGTATTTCTATGTAGATGTTACTCTCTCCATGGGCCTCTCGTGGGCGACTTACCATAATTGGCTCTACTCTGCTGTTTTATACTTAAGAGCATTGGGTTGCCTGCTTACTGGTGGTGACATATTGGGCTTCAATCGACAAAGTCAGCAGTTCACAATCATCAATCTTTCCATAGGAGAAAGCCAGCGTTTTCTACTGCTCTAAAGAGGCACAGTCTCAGGAACTCACAGAAGCCATATTACATTGCCCTGTGGAGTTGCTATGATCAGCATCAACTCCTGTTTAGTTGTCACTCTGTTTCTTTAAAGGTCTACTTCTATGGAAACCTCTTCTGTTGTACACTAGTACCTCTAGTCACTTCTGCTCATGGCTTCCCACATGCTATTCTAAAAGTGGATGTTGCATATAATTAAATATTTATTATTAACACTTTCATGGCATTCAATTTTTGAGTAATTATTTGTATCTGTGTTTGTGTTACTAATGAAATGAGAAAGCAGTTCTTGGCGAAAAATCTGCTCCATGAAAAACAGAATAAGAAAAGCAGATATGGGTTAAGATGAGATCAGTAAATTGACATATCAATGAATATGCAAAAGGAGAAATGGA
>PVJH01032694.1:0-22378 GCA_004026705.1 Nesogale talazaci | reverse complement strand
CTGCTTGGACTTCTTCCTTTGACACCATTCATTCTTGAGCATCTGCTACCTCTTGAAATGATTGTACATTGACCAATTTTATTTGATATTGGAATTCAGTATATTCTGTCAGTCTTCTCTCTGGTGCTTTCCTGACAAGATGTCATTAAATTACTCAATATTTTTTTGTATAGAATCTTTCAATATTAAACTTAAGACTTGAAGTTTGCTTCAATTCTTTCAGCTTGAGATATGTGAAACATGCTCTTGTTTTTTGGTTTTCAAACTCAAGGTTTTTGGATATTTATAGTAATTTGAATAGCACTTGTGTATACTTGTAGTACTTGGCTTTGTGTTCTTGAACTGCTGTTTGATATTTCCTGTTCAGCTCTTTCACTTCATTTCTTGCTTTGGTCCTAACTACTCTGTGATCAATAGCAAGTGTCAGAGTCTATTCTGACATATATTTTAATCTTTGCTTCTCTTATCTTTTTAATGACCTTTTTGCTGTCTTCATGTATGACATTCTTGACTTTATATCACAATTCCTTAGGTCTTCTGGTGTTCCAAGTATTAACTCCATTCTTGAAATATTCTGGACATTCACGTGGGAACTACTCAAGGTTGTATTTTGGCTCTTGTGGCCTTGCTTTCATTTTCTTCCATTTCAACCTGAATTTACATATGAGCAATTAATGGTCTGTTTTCAGAGGGTATGTTGGAGGAAATTATGCTAAACAAAGTAAGCCAAACACAAAAGGAGAAGTACAACAGGGCTACACTGTGGTAAGCTTAAAAATCACAAGGACACAGGGGGAAGCTACTAACTGCATAAATTCCTGGAGCTAGGTCCATGCACTCTGGCAGACATTGGCCTCAACCCACAGATACATATGACAGTCAACTAACAAGGAGGAAAGGGAGAAGTAAGCTTTTGAGTTCTATATCCCTTGGTTTTAAGTTGTAGAAAAGTGATGAGTATTTGAAACTAATAGATTCTTAATTGACCCATCAGCAGTCTATCCATGCCGAGATTGGTCAAAGACATGATGAAATATAGTTTAGTTTACAAAATGGAGTCCTGAGACTAGAAGCCATTTTTACACAGACTGTAACTAAATCTTTCACTGACAGAAAACTACCCTCAGTAAAAACGGAGAGGAAATGATATTTCTTAAGTTGCTACACAATTTCAAACAAATTTCTTTAGTTTTACATTTCCTACTACTCAGAATTCCACATGGATGGTGACCCCTGAGTTCACTGCCTGCCATTTTGTTCAGCTGACCAATTATTCTTTAAAATTGTGCTTTGTGATATCTCTGTGTGGGATGAGGTATAGATAATTATCTTTGGGCCAGCTAAATGGGATGAACAAGAAGGGGGAAGGATAAAATAAGAGAGAGAGGAAAGCGAGGGGAGGGGGAGACAATCAGACTGGTGAATGCAGATCTCAACTGACCTCCCCATCCTGAACCCCTGCCACGCGCCTGCAAAGGCACAGCCTCCATTAGCTTCAAAGGGGGCTGTGCACTGGGCTGAGCTCTGTGGGACATGGAGAAAGATAAGAAACAAGCCGAAAGAGGGGACTGCAGCACATCAATGACTGTAGAACTGACCTGTGACCACCCCACCTGGTGCACACTCGGGGGCTAAGAGACTCTTTATCACTTGGCGCTACGCCACGCTGCAGAGCAGAGACATTTGCCCCAGAGGGTCATGCGCATGGCACTTTGATGGCCATGCCCATGGGGCAGCCGGGGGCTTAAACACAAAATGATGATAAGATAAAAAACAAAAACATCAAGCCAGGGGGAGCAAAACACAAATCAAAAAGTGCCAGTTAACCTTTGGGTTTTTCTCACCCCAATAACCCTGGTCCCTCCCCAGGTTAAATCTGATCTCAAGACTGAAGTTCCGCTGGGAGAAAATAAAAGGAGCAGGGAGGGGCCATGACCCTAAAACAGAAACAGATGACAATGTGATGATAAAAAATATCCCCGTGACCTGATTTGTTTTCTTGCCTAATTGGGTCTTTCCTCTGAATCACTGGGACTTCAGGAGACTAAAAGAAAAGCGTGTCTTTACACACATGTAGAAAAAATCCGTTTACATCATTTTTGATCCTTAATCTTCTGTGCTTACAGTTGTATACCTTCCTTATGGTTCAATATTTACCGAAGAACTGCAAAATTAAAAGAGATCCCATGGTTACAGAAGACAGCATAATTATAAGGGTCAACTTGATAAGACATATAATCTTCAGAAACCTGCAGGCTTGCCTAATAAAATATTTATATCAGTCACTGTTGGACACCCAGAGAGTGTAATGTAAATGATTCTTCAACCTTAACTTTTCAGTGTGTGCAAAAATGCAGCCACGTGCATTGTATGTGGGGGAGGTGATGTCTATAGGACCAATAAAGGTCCTTTTTCTCTTAAAAGATAGCAACACCAAATATTACCACGAAATAATGCCTTTGCTATCTGGCTTGAATGCCATTTCCCTTTTAAAGTGAAAAGAAATTACCATTTTTAATCTGTATGTTTCCTAAAAGTTGTGTGATGAAGAAACTCGACTGCTCCCCTTTCAGTTGCCCTTCAGACCCACGTTCAGCTCAGGAGAACTGAGCATGTTTTTATTCACAGCACCATAGTTTCTGTTCCCTATCCACATTAAAAAAAGTTTTTTTTCTATAAAATATATGACTTCAGCATTTCCATTTGAATCTAGTTATAATTAAGCATTTTATTATTCTAAAATAATAAAACATTAATAGTATAAATACAATGTAATAGTTATAGAACTTCACTATTTGGTGTTAAAATGTGAATTTTCTTCAGCTACTTGGTTGAAAACATTCTTTTGGCTCTGGGGATATTATTATGCAAATTGTTTCTGCCTACGAAGACACCAGGCACTTAGAGCTGGTGTGCTTCTTAGAAATTATTCAATGCACACACGCTTCTTTGCACTCTACGATAGAGAAATCCAAGACCTTTTGGAAGTGAAGTGACTTTCTCCAAATTAGGAGAAACCTGGAAAGCCCTCAAGTATAGCTCTTCCTCTTGAGGGGTGGTCCCAGTACCAATTGTTGTTTAAATTCTGAGAACATTCTCTCCCTTCACTTAGTGAGGTTCATAAGGATGGCTTCTAAAATCATTGTGCTCACTGTTGTCGCGTCCATGGTGACTCACAGTAAGTCTACAAGACAGAGTGTCTTTCTCCTTCACCTCCGTCAAGTCAATTCTGACTCTGAATGATCCTGCAGGATAGACTAGAACTGCCCCTTGTATTTCTGAGACTGTAACTCTTTATAGAAGTAAAAAGCCTTGTCTTTCTCCCTCAGGGTGGGGATGGTGATTTTGAATAGCTGAGCTGGCAGTTAACAGTGTAATCTACTGTAGTACTCAAAAAGCTTCCACTTTCTCCTGAAGAGTGGCTAATGGATTTCAACTACTGACCTTGTGGTTAGCAGTCCAACACATAATTCAATATGTCTCAAAAGCTTGCCTAAAAAGTTCCAATAGGTATGGTGTTAGTCCGATATTAACCCATATGCCCGAAATCAGTCTATAAAGTCTCCTTCCAACTCACGAAGTCACAGGTCAATGGGTGCAGAATCCTGGCAGGGGTCTCCACATGGCTCCTCGCTTCCAGGGCTCAAGGTCCATCCACAGCAGAAGCAACTCATGGCTGGCAGAGCTCTCCATGTGGTCGCCCCAGCTTCAGAGATCTGGCTCCATCAGGGCAAAGCCGTGTGTTCTCTCTGCCGACTCCTTCAGCTTCTCAGATGCTGCCATCTTGTCTGTGATTAATCATCTCTGAGACTAACTCCCAACAGATAGGAAACTAACTCCTATCTGGGGAAGATAGCTCCTCATCTTCACGAGGGAAATATCGTGAGATTTCCCAGAAGTCTCAGGAGAAAGCCATGCCCACATAGAGGCCTCATTGGCTACTCAATGGCTATCTCCAGATTAACAGGCTAGACTCCACCCCTACATTTCAATCATAAAATTAACATAAGCACATGACTGCCACAGGTATCTTTCTTACATGGTCCTCAATTTATAGTAGCATATATATTAATACACCTAGCACACTAATATCAGAGAAGAAAAAACTTGGGCCCCTTGATCTGAAGTTAAAAATAAATTTGCAGAAATCAAAACAATTCTCTATCCTGTACACAATAGAAAATAAAACAGCAATAAAATCGTGAAGTGATTTGCCATATTTTTTTTCAGTCTATTTATTTCATTTATCTAATTTGTCACTGTAAAGATACCACTTTGGCATGACTATCAAAATATAAAAACATTTTCATCTAAGTCATAAAAAATACACTAAAATTATATCTTCAAGAGAAACAGTAATAGCTTTTTTCTTCTAGAGTTAAGAATTTTAAAAAATGTGTGGTTTTTCAATTACTGAACACAATCTAGTGTTTGTTGCTCATTTTTCATCAAACCCAGCCATCATGTGTGCACCTTCATTTTCTCTGAGAGCTTCTCTGATAATTTCATCAATTTTCCTCATCACCACATTAAATGGCCCAACTTACAGATTTATAGAAACAGGGGCAGAAGAGGGAACATTTCCTCTTGAGAGACTCAAAACAGTAAGAACGTAGAGCTGGATTATGCAAAACCACATTAGTTGATTCTAAGGAAACATTCCAAGAGACCCCAAAAAGAAAAAAAAAATCAATGGAGATGAAGGAAGACACTGCATCCTTGTGCTGTTTCTGTAGAACTCGCAGACACAGAGCCATGCCTCTTCTTGGGGGTTCACTATTATCAGTGAAGAGGAGCCCCTGTGGTTGTTGCTCTGTGTTGGCTGCGCACTGCAAAGGCAGCGGTTCAACTACTCCTGTCACAAGTTACAGTCCCAGAAACTCATTGGGGCAGTTCTGCCCTGTCGTATAGGATCGCTGGGAGTGGAAATAGATTTGATGGTAGTGGGTTTGTTCATTTGTTCATTCAGTGGTTTGTTACTCGTGAAATCATTGCCACCAACCAAAACAGACTATTATCCATTAAGAGGAAGTTGTGAACCATGTTCTTTGTGAATGTGTTTTCTCAATCATGTAACAGATTGCATGGAAGAAGTCGGCGGTGCTTAGAGTGATAAAGGAGTAAAGCTGTCTCCCCCAACTGTCCTGCTGCAGGAGAAGACAATGATGCCATTTGCTGGGTTCGAAAATAATGGAAATCTAGAGGGAATACTAGTTAGTGATGGAATCACAGTGAAAACTAATTCTCCTTCATTGAATTACATGGTCAATCACCTCACCAGGGTAGCAAGGTTATGAAATATTGGGGAAGCAGAACGCATAAATTGATTTGCAGATTATTTTAAAGTCATCTTTAAACTCCAGGATTTCCCAGTGTATCCCCACAAAAATGATTTGGAAATGAGAAGCCAGCCATGCTTGCCAGCAGCTTCATCATGGTATTTGCAACTTTTAAAGAAGAGTCAATAAATGCAAGGCACAAATGGGTCCCACAGTGCCCCCAATTTGATCATCTTTCTCCATTTAAGAAACTATGTACAGAAAATTGTTTCATGCTTCACTCTTAAGTAGTAAACTTAGAATCACTGCCACTGAGTCGTTTCCTCCTCCCAGTGGCCCTACAAAACAGAGTAGAACTGCCCCTGTAGGTTTACCAAACCCAAACTGTTCTCCAGAGTGTTCTTAGGTGCCAGTGAGTCGGCTCTGACCCATAAAGACCTTGTACACAACAGGAGGAAACAGTGCGAACCCTCTTCACCATTGCTCTCATGCTTTAGCTCATTGATGTGGCCACTGTGCCAATCCACCTCCCTGACAGCCTTCCTCTTGTTCACTGTACCCCCACCTTACCAAACATGATGCCCTTCTCGAGGGACTGGTCTCTCCTGACAATAGGTCCGAAGTGTGTTAAATGAAGTCTTGCTATCTGTCCTTGCTTTTTCCAAATGAGATCGGTTGTCCTTTCAGCAACCCATGGTACTCTCTATATTTTCTCCAGCACCACAATTCAAATACATTAATTCTTCTATGAGTTTCCTTATGCGATGTCCAGTAGTCACATATATATAGTACAATGGAGAATACCATGCTTTGGGCCAGATGCACTTCAGCCCTTACAGCAACCTCAAAGTTTGGTTTTCAATACATGGAAGAGGTCTCATGCAGCAGATTTACCTAACTCAGTATGTTTTTTGATCTCTCCACTACATCTTTCATGAGCAATGATTGTGGATCCAAGTCAGATAAAATCCTTAACAATTGCAACCTTTTCTCCATTGATCACAGAGTTACCTACGGGTTCTGTTTTGAGGATGTGGGTCTGCATTACATTGAGCTGTCATCCACACTGAAGGCTGGACTCTTTCAGCAGCAGCAGCAAGTGCTTCAAGTCTCCCCCACCGTCAGCAAACAAGGTTGTGTCATCTGCCTATTGCAGGATTTTAATCATCCTTCCTCCAAGCCTGATGCTGATTTCTCTTTCATATCATCTAGTTTCTCTGATGATTTGCTCAGCATATAGTTTGGACAAATGTGGTGAGAGGATGCAAGCCTGACATGATTTTAAATCATGCAGCATTCCCTTGTATTTGCACAGCTACTGCCACTTAATCCACGTACAGGTTCCATAGGCATACAATGCAGTATTTTGGAATTCCCATTCTACTCATGGTTTAAGGTAAAATCCCCAAATCATTGTCATCCAGTCATTGCTGACTTATAGTGATCCCCTGTGGGATCCCAAGACTGGAACTATTATTTTTTACTCCATGTTTATTTCCTGGAACTACTTATGGAAATTCCAGTCTTTCTCCTATGGAGCTTCTGTTAATTTTGAACTGCTGATCCTGAGAATCAGCCTACTGTGTAACCACTACACCACCAGGAGTCCAAGGTTATCCACAGTTGATTATGGTCCACACAATCTAGTACCTTTGCATAATGAAACTCGAGTAAATTTATTTTTATGGTATTCTGTGCTCTAAGCCAAGGTCCATCTGACATCAGCTACCATCTCTCTTGTTCCATGTCCTCTTCTGAATGTGGCCTGAACTTCTGGCAGCTCCTTGTCAATTTACTGCTGCAACCATTGTTGGATCAACTTAGGCAAAAGTTTGCTTGTGTGCGATATCCTTAGATTGAGCTTTCGGTTGGGTCACCTCTCTCTGGAATGGGCACAAATATGTATCTCTTCCATCAGTTGACCAAGCAGGTGTCTTCCAAATTTCCTATTTATGGGAGCAGAATATCCATCTTTCTCTCAGAGAGTGGCTGGTAGTTTCAGACTGCGGACTTATCAGCTAGCAGCCCCACATGGAACCACTGCACCACCAGAGCTGCTACCAATTCATTGGTAATCATAGTTAATGACTATGAGGCACGTAGGGTCAAGCTGACGCCAATTTATGTGAACCTCACATGTGACTGACAAGTAATGTACTTCAAAGGATTTTTTATAATTATGAACTTGAAGTTGACTGCTAAGAATTTCTTCCAAGGCACCACTGATTGGATTTAATGCTCCAGCCTTTTGGTTCATAGGGGTGCATATGAACTACTAGGACCACGCAGGGACGCCAAATAAGATACAGCAAGTAATGCATGACCAGTTGATAACTTTACTTAATCTTTCTAATCATGACAATAACTATTCACCCATAGCTAAAATCGAGTCCACAATTCAACACAAGAGTCATCAAATGGATGCTTGCCATTCAAGTGGCTGGCCCACCAAAATGGGAACTTCTTACTTTACAGTGGGAGTATCATGGGCAGCTTCCCCTACCTTTTCTAAATTCTGGTAGAAATATCCATGAAAAAGAGATCTGTGAAAAGAAATCCTTCATGTCAAGGAAATGCCTCACAATGCCAGAGGCATAGAGGGGAAAAAAATTGGCAAATAACTTTTAACAGGAAAAAGCAACTATGGCAGTTACCCATTCTAGTGTCAATTTGAGGATGAAGAGTGTAGGGGTGGAGTCTAGCCTGTCAATCTGGAGAGAGCCAATGAGACCTCTGGGTGGGCGTGGCTTCCTCCTCTGAGAATTCTGGGAAATGTGGTCCTTCCCTCTTGGAGCTGGAAGACACTCTCTGACTTCCTTGGAGACTTTCTACTGACAACGCTCACTGCCAGAGACACAAGGATGGCTCCCGTGAGACCTCCCTGAGGAGAAGCCTCTTGGAGACTCCTGCCAGTGCTGAGACGCTAACAGCACCACTGGACCTACCCACTGGCGGGTGATGATTCTGCATTTAACATCATTGCATGTCTTCCATGAGTCTCAAGAGGACTTTATAGATTGGTGTCAGACTTATGACCTTGGACTGGACTGGGTTGGGATGTGTTCTTAATACCTTTTGCATAAAATGCTTTCATATACATATGCATGTTTATGAATATGTTTCTCTAGTCTACCCAGCCGAAACAAGCAAGTGAGAAAAAGTTATGCTCTAAAGGCATAGAAGAAAAGAGATCTTTCATTTTTCTTTTCCCCTTTGTGCATGAGCTATTCCAGTCTTGTCCATCTCACATAGTTAAGTACGTAACAGGAAGAATGTTTTTTTAAACTTTGGTTATACAGTCTCTGATATTCTTCTAAGCTATCTTACATTGAATGATTTTACTATTGTAAAAATTACGCTGTCTCTGCACTAGGAGATGTTACCAGATGACCATACTGCTAAAATAGAATGTGTTGAATTTAACACTATAGCAATTCTGTCATCTAATTCAAATCAATATTAAAAATACAGCACTTTGGTAATTTTCATGCATTTATTTCTTCTCTTTCTAATCCTACAGTTATGGCTTAATGACAGGCAAATATATAAACATCTAGAACATTATGATGGCAACATATGTACAAATGTGCTTGATATAATTGATGTATGGATTGTTACAAGGACTATAAGAACCCTCAATAAAATATTTAATATATATTATTTATTGCTATAATATATATTTATAATATGCATAATTATATGTATTGCATATACATTAAACATTTTATTGAGAGCTCTTATGTTTAAACACAAAGACAAAAAGAACAATCTCAATGTATTCAAAGTTTGCACATTCAGAAAAGATCTAGTTATTTTCCCATGAAAGATACATGCACCATGGCAACAAAAAGGCAATGGGGGATGGTGGAACCTGGTGTCCTTGTCCACTCCCTCTGACTGAGCTGTTTAAAAGAACCACCAAGGTTGTAAAATGTTAGCGTTTTGGGTAGACCACCACGTGAGTGCAGAATTGGTCACCTCATTTCCCAATTCATGCTTTTTTACTATGTCCAAGTCTCAGGCACAACCCTTGAAACTTTTGATTAATTACTTCAGCTCCAAAAGAAATCATCATCACAAATTGACTTGATGGCAGTGAGTTCGATTTTTCTTTGGAAACACTCCTTATTTCTAAAATCCCTGTCCCACACCATGCCAATCATACTGACATGCCCACACACTCCACATTAAACTTTGCTTTTTTTACTTTAAAAATTTGTAAGGGTTTGGTAAATACTCTTATGAGAGATAGCATGGAGTTGTGAGTAAATACTACGTTCCAATCCCAGCTCCTTCTCTACAAACTGTGCGACCTGAGCCAGTTAATGAACATCACCTGCCCGATTGATTAAATAGCAATATTAATAGGACATACTTCACGACACAGTCAATTATGCACAAGGTGGCTAGCTGCAGGGTCAGCAGTTTGAACTCACCAGCCCCTCTGTGGCAAAAGAATGAAGGTGTCTGTTTCCATCAAGACTTAAAGCCTTGGAAACCCTTGGGGGGGGGGGTGTTGGGGGGGCACTACTATCCTATAGAATCAGTGTGAGTTGGAATTGACTCAATGACAATGAGTTTGAGAGGGATGGGTTATGATATCATGAGTTAATTTCACACGTAACTAACATAGAGGAACTCAGATAAGTGCTTTGGGACTCTATCAGTGCTCTCTTGTGTGCCTGTTTGGCAACAAATAAACTCCCTTAACTTATAATTGTCTAGGCTGCCTTGGCAATTATTATGCACACTCAGGGATGCTTCCTAAATAAGAGAAACTAGGCTATTTATTATTTTCAAATGTTATGCAATGTTGATGTTGGAAACTAAACTTAGCCACTAATGAATTTGACATGCACAATTTTTGAAACAATGAATTTATGAGTTTGCTTACATTCTATAGTTTTCTTATCCTATTTTAGAGGTGCTGGTTTTCAAAAAAAATAAATCTTAAATATCAGCTTTATTAAAAGTTAATGGCCCCAAGGTGATGCCAACAGTTAATATGCTTGGCTGCTACTGGGACAGGTCGCTGCTTGAGTACTTGGAAGAACAGTTTGAACAGCTACAAGGAGCCTGACAGCTTGGTGGAGCGCAGAGCCACTCTGACACATGTGGGTCTTCATCCAGCAAATGAATCTCTACTTGGTTCTTCTCAGGCACTGTGTCTAGAGCTCTTACAGAGACTCTAGAATCATTCATTAGAGCACTCATTGAATCAAGCAACTGCCCTCGATTCATATGAGAGAGAAGCAATGGGGGCAGCCAATTCTCAAGCTCGAGATTTGGCATATTTTCTCCTAGGTATTATCCAAAGCTTCTCCTTTGTCTATTGAATCCATTCCACATAGACTTCATAGCACTCTTCTCATAAGGCGACCAGCAAAAAGGTGTCTCTTCATCTCAAATGACCAGTTAGTAGTGATAGTTCTTGTTATAATATCATTACCACAAAGTGAGTCCTTTTAACCTTATGCCCCTGTTATTCAATTTAGCTTACATTGATAGGACTGTCTAATTTGCTTGAACTCAGTTTTGGGGGCCTGGAGTCTCTTTATCTTGACTACATCTAACTTGTTGATTAATGAATATTCTTCCAAATACAACTATTTAACATTGCTTCTTCAACCAAAAATACATATATACTTTTACAAAGAGCTGAAGATATGCCACACAATTATTGTTTACTGTCACAAAATCTTTTACCCCATATATCTGCTTCTAATACTTACGATAAAATCTTAGTACATTCTATCAATACATTCAATTGATATGTTAATATTAACATGTAATAGTAATGTAACAATCTTGATATATTAAACTGAATATATCATAATATAAATTATCCCCCAACACATAATACCACAAACCCTCCAGCAAACAATCAGCACTCTATTAAAAAAATCTATTTCTCTTCTAACCAATATTGCCTACCTGTTTATGGCTGAGATAATAAATGTCACTTTCCCTCCTATAAATGCTGCTTACAGTGGTCAAAGGGTACTTAATATCTTGTATCACTGGATATCCCGATGATTAGTGAATACTGGGAAGAAGTAGTGAGCTGAATTAATTGGATACTGACATATTGACACTGATAGACATTCATTACCTCATAATGAACGCTAATACACAAAAAAGCTCTGAAGCAATTTGACCATTCAGCTCCTACTGGTAGCAGAACATATTAAGTCCAAGTCATTGGGAAGATGCTGGGAATCTAACAGACACGCTGATGACTTTTCTATTATAGTCCAAAGACATAAATATCTAGTCCACAAGCATCCAAATTTGCCTTTTTGCCCACTCGTTTTTGTTCTTCTGTGGTTTATCAATACATTGTCCCTTGTCTACCAAATTCTGTGTGCTTTTTCTGAGAAGTTACACATTGGGGTCAATGGTTTTCAAACTCTTAGCAGTCCTCACCTACCTAGGTAAGTATTTCCAGGCTCCATGTCACTAGAAACCTTTACAGAAAATTACTTTTCTTAGCTCATTTCAAAAAGAAGAATTTCTTATCACTGTAGTGTGTCAATGAATTGAGCTCTCATGCCTTAGGGTCCTCGCCCTCAGACAACTAAGCTCTAAAATGACATAAAATGGGTCCATTGTTACTTTAGTATTTTCAAAAAATTTAAACATATACCATATACCCTAACACTAATGGTTGTGGTATCTGATGGACTTTTTTAGCTTCATGTTGAAGACGGGTATAGGGACTTTGACACAGAACCTACTCAAAGAAAATATGCCCTTCCTTTATAGGATTTACTATATAAGATTAAAACACACAACAGAATGATTGAAGAAAACAACTTAGCAATAAGACCATATGGATATTTCTATCAGATTGTTAAGAGAGTAAATAATTTATGTATAGTCACGTGTAATAAGCTTTACTCACTCCATAATGGCAATTCTAAATGCTTTCTGAAATGTGTTGAATATAACAATTGTGTAGGGGCCTTCCTCCCATATGCAAACTTTACAGCTACTATTAAGAATAAATCATGAGGTCTCAAAAGAGAAAGTCATAGGTTTGGAGGATAAAACTAGGGAAATCAAGTGAGTCTGCCATCAGGAAATCTTTAATTTGTTCATCATTGTAGTCAGCTAGGTGGTTCTCTACCAGCCTCTTTAGTTTTGGAGTATTGCTGGCATGCTGTGGTTGTGTGGGTGGCAGCAGATTTGGCATACAGAGTGTTTATGGTAACTACTTATGCCCCATACCTGACAACAGTATTTAAAACTTCACTGGAAGATTGTTGTTTGGTGATTTTTTTTATTGTGAATTGGATGAATGTTTACAGAACAAATCCATTTTCCACTGACAAGCCACCCTCACTTTGTTTCATGTCATTCATTGCAATCCCTTCAAGGGAACATGGCTTACCCAACTTCCTCTCTGTGTATCCAGTTTTCTTTCTTTCCTAACCTGTGCCTTTGGAGAAGTGCTGCTCTTTTGATCTCAAGTGGTGGATGATTCTCTTTAATTTTTTTAAATGGGGGTTTGTACAACTCTTCTCATAATCCATCCATCCATCCATTGTGTCAAGCACATTTATACATTTATTGTCATCATCGTTCTTAAAACATCTTTCCACTTGATCCTTTGGCATCAGCTCATTTTTTTACCTCCTTCACAAACCCTTGATAACTTATAAATTACTGTTCTTTTGTCATGTCTCACACTGCCCAATGTTTACTTCCACTTTTCTGTTGTCTGCCCCCAGGTAGTAGGCTACATGTAGATCCTTGAGATTGGCTCCCTCTTTCTACCCCGAATTCGCTCCACCCTCCTGGTATCACCACTCGTCCTGAGGGGTTCATATGCCCTGTATTCCTTATGTTTCCATTTCCTGTGTATACACTATCTAGTCTAGCCAGATTTGTAAGGTAGGATTGAAATCATGATAGTGGAGTGAGGGGAAGCATTAAAGAACTAGAGAAAAGGTGTATGCTTCATCCTTTCTACACTGCACCCTGACTGGCTTGTCTCATCCCTGTGATCCTTCTGTAAGGGGATGTCCAGTTGCCTACAGATGGACTTTGGGTCCCCACTCCACACTCCCCCTTATTCACAATATGATATTTTATTCTTTGATGCCTGAGAGAATGGTGGGTTATTCTAAAGAGTGTATACCCTAAAGTGTTTTTTCTTCTGGCAATGTGACCCCCTGCATTTTGAAACAGATCTCCTATGAAGAAATGAGTAGGCATGCCATCACAAATACCTCAATCCTCCAAAAGAAAAATCCCTTTATTATCTATAGGTGTGTCTTCAGAGACTTTGCAATCATCCAGAGGATGATAACCTTCCTACCTTCCTCATGTAGGTGACTACCGTTCAACCACAAAAACGGCTTCTCCACGCCACACCTTGGTAAACCAATCTGCTGGCTTCAAGTTCTGAGCTTTCTCTTGACTTAGAGAAGTTTCCTTTCACCCTCTTCACCCTCCTTGCCAACCCAATCTCTTTCCACACTAAAAAATAAAAAAAAAACTCTTTAAAATAGTTTCTCATATTAACTCCTTTCTTTCCTCTCTAATTTGCGAGAAAAGAGAAAAAAATTGAAATGCAGACTCAAACTCTGTAGTCAAGATAAATGAGTGAGCTGTCACCCGCTTGCTATATGGCTATATGAATCAGAGCAAACGACTTCACCTCCTGGGGCTATGTTTTGCTTCCTGTCAGAAGAAAGATTACGTGAAAGCTAACTCCTGAAGTGACAAGGCATCCATGTCAGCCGGCGTGAAAAGGAGTCAAGGGCTCAGTTGACTACAATCAAGAAGCATAGCAAAAAATGAATGGGACAAAATGAGAGGGGAAGTTTTTTAGAGTCCCTGTTTGATTTTTCATTGCCACCAGGGAATCCTGATGAGAGTCTAGGTTATGTGAGACAATGAGAGGCGACACATTCTAGTTGTTGCTAGGTGTCATGCAGCCTCTTGCTGTTCATCAGGACCCTACGCAGGGCAGAATGAAACATTGCCCGGTCCTGCGCCATCCTCACACTCATTGCAAAGTTAGGCACCCTTATTACACAGCCACTGTGCATCAATCCATCTTGTTAAGCGTCTTCTTTTCCTCTGACAATGTATTCACCAAGCTTGATATTCTTCTCCAGGGACTGGTTCCTGTTGTTAACATGTTCAAAGTACGAGAAGTGAAGTCTTGTTCTCAGGCTTTCTAAGGAGCCACCACAATATACATCTTCCAAGACTCGTTATTCATATGTCAACCCATAGCATATACCAAAATTCTTATTTTTTTAAATATAGATTTTATTGGAGGCTTACAGCTCTTATAACATTCAATTCATTGTTTGTATTAAGCATACTTGTACACGTATCACATTCATCTACAAACATTTTCTACTTGAGCCTCGTCCCCCAGCATGTGCTCCTCTTTCCTCTAGTTACTTTTTTTTTAATTCCCACTCCTCATATTTCCCCTTCCCCCTCATCCTCCCCTATAAACTCCTAAAAATTTTCTAAAGGGCCTTAGATTTACTTAATGCAATGAATATACCAATATCATTAATTATAACAAAAGTGCCATGCGTAAGAAGGTAATAGTAGAAGACACCGGGCATGAGGTATATGGGAATGATCTCTACTATCAATCTCTACTTTTCCTATAAATCAGAAACTGTTCTAAAAAATTAAAAACAAATATATTGATTCCTTGGTCTGTCTCTTTCGACCCAATCTTGGGAAAACATTATAATGCTATGTTGCTGTGGTCTCCTCATGTATAAAACTGGGATTATCAATGTGTCTCTCATGTAGGTGTTTAGTGAAAAATAAGTAATGATAGGTGTATGAAGTGATTACCACATTATCTAACATCTTACTATTATCCACAATCAGCCTGAAATTTAGGGATTAGTATCCCTTTTGTACAACTCAGCTATTTCATGTTGTCAGGGATAATAGTTAGATGCCAGATATGGTGGTAACATTTTATATACGAAGCATTACATATTTCTCACTACAAACTTCTGTGTGATTGGAATGTAAAAGCTAGAAGTAAGAAGAATTCCTAGTGAGGAAATAATGGCCTTGATGAATGAAAGGACACCAAAGATTGCATGATAGAAGTTTTCACAAATAATGGTTTAGTCATTGCACATATATTTTTTTCAATAGCATAAATGAGAACTATACAAATATACCTTGCCAGGTGGCATACAGAGGAATCAAGCTGACAGCATTTGTGCAAAGAGAGGCCAAGAAGTTCATTATGAGTTAGAACAAAACAAGGTACTAGCAGTGTAACAGGCTGTCGATTAATGACTCCGATGAAAGTTCAAGTTGGAGTAGGGAGGAAAAAATGTCCATGAGAGCCAAAGCAGTACCTTGAGTTGATAACATGCAAATTTAGATATCGTCTCCAGAATAGATCTGATATCTCAACAAATGAAAACTGAAGAGTAGATGAGTTGGGGAATGATATCAGAGGCATTATAAAAGAAAGCAAATGGCCATTAAAATGGAAAAAACAAAGAGGGTGTCGGTAGAGATGCATAGCTCTTTAATGTGTGATAGATACAGTGGGAAGGGGGTGGTGTAAAAGAGCTGAAGAGTAAATTATAATGAAATATATAACATGTTTTAATGAAGCGTGTGATGATTTTGCGTCGGAAAAACAATAAGAAAGAATAAATCAATACTATCCACGTTGAAAGAATGGATGAGAAATTAAAGCCACGAGTTGCAATATTGAAAGACTTCAAGAGCAAAATATTGAATTACAGAAAACAAGAAAAGAAATGAAATAAATGCAGAGCAAACAAACTGAAATAATTGATACACACTAGATCAGAAACTGGTAGTATGGCACGAAGAGGTCTAACCTGCATGAAAGTTCTTGGTGGCAAAGACGACTCTAGGCAATAAAGAATATCAATTGAAGTGTTTTTCATCTATGTCAAGCAATTTAAAGACAGCTACTTTGCTGAAGATAGTTTAAAAATGGATGCATTCATTGACACAGAACTTCTAGAAATTCAAGCTAGATTCAGAATAGGACTTAAAATGATGGATATCACCAGAAATATGTCTACCTGTGTTTTATTAACATACAAAAGCATTGAACTCTGTAGATCATAACAAACTATGAATAGCATTGTGAAGAATGATAATTCTAGAAAACAATTGTTCTCAGGTAGAATCTGTTTAGAGATCAAGAGGCAGTCATTCAAACAGAACAAGAGGATATTTTAATATCAGAAAAATGTATATTATCAGGGTTGTAGCCTTTCAGAAAACTCCTTTAATGTAATATGCTGTCCAAGTAATTTGAAGAAGCATTTGGCAACAGGATTAGAAGAAGGCTTATTAAAATTCTACAAAATGTAGGAGAACATTAAAAAGTCCAGAACACTTCCTTGTGCATATGCAGAACTAACTTGTACAAGGATCAAGAGGCAGTTGCAAGAACAGAACAACAGAATAGTGAGTAGTTTAAAATCAGGAAAGGGGTGTGGTAGGGTTATATCCTCTCACTATCCTTATCCAATTAGTACGCTCATAAATCAGAGAGGATGCAATATATAAAGAATGAGACATCAGCACTGAAGGAAGGCTTGTGATCCACCTGTGATATGCAGATAACACAACCCTGCTTGCTGAAAGCAAGAGGACTTGAAGCATTTGCTGATAAAGATCAAGGATTGCAACATTCTGAATGGATTGTGGCCCAAGGTAGAGAAGATCAAAATTCTGACAATAGGTAGACCAATAGGTAACATCAGCATAAATGGAGAAAAGGTTTTCGTTGTTCAGAATTTAGTCTCGCTTGGATACACAATTAGTGCTCATGAAAGCAATAGTCAGGAGTTCAAATGAATCATTCTGTTAGGTAAATCTGCTGCACAAGACTGCAATAGAGTACTGGAAAGCTAGCATATTACTTTGAGGATTAATGTGCTACAGACACATCATTGTTTCTAGATCCTTTCAGCTTCTAAAACAAAGTGTGTGTGTGTGTGTGTGTGTTGGTTCATGCATGAATATGTACTTACAATATTTCCCTAGGCAGCATCTTTATCTATGTTAGAATAACATGAGTTTATATTAGTGATTCCAGCTTCAAATTGCTATCACATGAATTATTCTTGCCACATTTCCTTGCTGATCAAAAACTCCAACTTGCACAGTGATAAACCAGATTTAAGATTATAATCCAGATAATCTACACTGCTAATTACCAGTTATCATGCAAACCCATAGCCAGTTTTATAGGTAACCTGGTATTATGAATGTATGTGAACTATAACTCCTGGGATACAGTAGGCACTCAAGAAGTAGTCCAGCCCCAAACAACCCTAACTCTGGTTTCCAGAAGCATGTCAGCCCCCCAACATTTTCACGATCAAGTCGGTTTCCAAAATCCTTTCCTTACCAACGCGGGAAGTCACTTATGTAGAATGGCTCTTCCTTCTTCCTCTTAAACAAAACATTAGCAGTGACAACGGACTTAGCAGTGAAGTTTCACAGCTCAAACTCCCTTGTTCTAGAGAAGTTGGTAGGGAGCACTTTCACGAAAACGTCCTTAAGGGAATTATTCACTGCTTAGTTGGCACGTATGTGCACACATGTTTCCTTTCTTGTCTAGAATTCAAAACTGAAAAGGAAGGAACTATGTTGAGACCTTGGAGCAATCACATGTACTGATTACAGCAGCAGAATATAAATGTAGAAGGCACTAACTAGGCTGCTGGAAACACTGCTGAATCAATACACCAGCTCTGACTAATGTATCTTTTGAAAGTTGCAAAAAATAAAACCCTTGATACATTTGTTGTTGACTTTTGGGGCATCATCAAGTCATTTCCCATTGATATTAACCTCATATTTGTTTAAGTCTGCTTCTGGGGGCTATTGCAAACTCTTTTCTCTCACACCTAATGAAGAATTCTTCCTTGCCCCATACCTCTAAAACATGCAGCACCCTCTTCCTCAATTCCTATTTATTACAAAGCCTCAGTCACCAAGGACTGACATTTTGGGAGTGGATAAATAATTTCACTTGTCTCAGTTCTTTGAGAAGCCACTTTAGACCTTGCTTCACGAATATGGAATGCAGCGGCAGGACAGTAGATAATGGGTAAATGAACAAATACAGTCAGTGATGGCTGTTTTCTCAGCTGTATTCTGCCTAAAAACCAGTGAAATGGCTTATCCCACCCTGTTACAGTAAACTCATAAAATATTGGGCTCTCATGATTTCTGTCTTTCTCACTGCATGTGATAATGGTTACAATACTTTCATGTAAAGGTATCATGTGTGTTTCTAGGAGGAAGGTGTCTGGACTGTAACAGCTATTGACTCAGGGCCTAGAACCTTCTGATGTGCTCATTTATTCTCCCAGTTTCTGGACACCAAAAACCACGTCCAGAAGAATTTGATAGTACTCCTCAAGTGTAGGCCTTGCAAGAAAGAGTACGGAAGGAAGAGAAATGCTGAGTCTTATAATGTGGGGGAAAAAAATCGATGATATGTATCTGCTAGCTCATGCCCATGCTTGGGAGAGATGCAGGGAGAAAGCAGAGGACAGAAACAGAGAAAGCAAGGGAATGAGAAACCAGGGAGAAGATTTCATTGTAGAAAAGTTATGGAAAACTGTCAACACTGATGCTGTTTATAGATGTCAATACAATAACAAAGAAAAGAAAAATGGGAGAAACTTGGTTTGGCTTTGTAATAGTTTACTAATTACTATCATTTATGAGAGCTGTTTACAATTTATGGATAATTGCCATATGCAAAATAACTATTATGCATATCATTAATATGTGTTGAATTAAGTTTTATCTGATTAAAGGACAGAACTCTGATCTGCTCTGTTCAGTTATTAACCACTATGTAACAGAATCATCTCCTCAGATTGCAAACATTAAATAAAACCCTTCAATGAAGCTCAGGATTGGGATTTGAATAAGAGCCAGCAACCCGGGGTCATGTCCGATGTGTTCAACAATCAACATTGTGGAGGCCTGGGAAGAGGCCATTTCACTGTGACCTGTCCTGACATAAATCCGCAGTAGAACTTTTAAGTTCGGACCAAATTTGAACTGAATGGAAAGGTCTTGAGAAGATGGATGTGCTATGAAATATTGCAATCTGACTTTGCAGGTTAATGGCAGGATTTGGCTCCCACTTCTGTTATTCCTCTCTTATTTTGTCAAGCCCTCACCACTTTCATAGCTATTAAAATGAGAATAATATGTACTGGATTTTATAGGAAATATGTAAATTTATATATGATTAAATTAGATACTGTTTTAAAGGATCCGGCACACTCTGAGGAACCTAGTAGTTCTATAATTAAGGTACATATTATACCTCCTTTTATACTTGCCTATACATTTGGGGGGGGGGCATCACTTCCCTCTGGTGGTCGTGGGAGCTACCCAGTGCTGCTCCTGAGAGCCACCGCTGGATTTGAAC
The DNA here is from genome assembly GCA_004026705.1 of Nesogale talazaci. Classification (NCBI taxonomy): domain Eukaryota; kingdom Metazoa; phylum Chordata; class Mammalia; order Afrosoricida; family Tenrecidae; genus Nesogale; species Nesogale talazaci. The sequence goes on along the minus strand of PVJH01032694.1, from coordinate 2,641 downwards.
CGCCAAGCCTGCAGGCCGCAGTCCCGCACCCAACCACTTACTCCACCGGGCCTCAGCATTTACCTATACATTTTTATGTAAAAAACACATGCCATATTTTTTTCCAACCATGCCCTCTCCCTGTGAGGCATTTTCATAGATGTTATATTAATCTTTTTATATATTTCTCTAAAATATTAGCATAACTAATTTAGGAAAATACTTTGAGATGGAGCATCTTTAGCAAAATAATAATAATAATAATAACAACCTTATAGAATGCATACTCTATGGATGGAGGATTCTTAGTGGCACAATTGGTTTAGCTTTAGGCTATTATCTGAAAAGTTGGTGGTTTCAAATGCACCAAGAGACACCTCGAAAGAAAGACCTGGTGATCTTCTTTTTAAGGATCAAAGCCTTTCTATTGAAGCCTCTATAGGATGCAATTCTACTCTGAAACACCTTGGATCAATGGTAACTGGTTTGGATTTTATGTATGTATTCAAGTATATTTTGCACACAAGCTTGTCATTGATTAAAAATTAGAGAAATGGAAAGTATAATATACTTGGAAATAAAGGAATTAGAGTTTCCAATCAGACTACAGAGTAATTTCTTAATGAGTAGTTTCTATAGGAAATGTTTGCCTAAACAATTAACAAATAAGAGGGATCTCAGCTTTGTGATGATCTTCCACAAGTAAGGTTGGTCACTCATTAACCCATCTGTGAAACAAAGGTATTAATTTACTTATGAAATAAAGATATTGAACTTTTTCTAAAAATCATTTGATTGAGGGTTTTTACTACTCTTGTTACGAACCATACATCAATTGTATCCAACAAATTTGTGCATATATCCCATCATTCTTTTTTAGACCTTTACTTTCTATTGAGTTCTTGGGATCAACTCCTCCTTTTTTCCCTCCCTTCTCACCCCCACCCCCAACTCTCATGATCCCCTGATATTGAATTTAATAATTTCTAAAATTCCGCTCAGTAATAAAAGGAGATTTTGGTAAACCAAATAAAGGAGGAGGATATCTTCATGGACAGGATAATACAACCCATAAGAGATCCATTAAAACTGATTATGGAGTCTCTGCTTTTAGTGGCATGTGAAGAATGAAGAAAATCTCTGACTCGGGAATTCAGCAGCTCTAATTTTGCTCTTTTTCTAGTTATGGCTAAGTTTACATGACTCCTAATACTTGCTATTTATCTGATGGTACAATTTGCTCATTGGTTCTTATTGTTTGCCTAAGGAAAAATGTTCTTTATTGATAGCAGAAAGCACTACATTGAATACTGTATTGCTGCATTTTTCATAACCAGGCATTCTTTTTTTAATTAAAAATCATTTTATTAGGGGCTCGTATATCATTTTTCCAATACATAAATAAACATACTGTCTTAAGAACCCTCGCATGTCCACTGCCGTCATCATTCTCCAAACATCCGCCCTTTCCCCCAGCCCCTGGTGTCAGTTCCTCCAATCCCTCCCCTGTTCCCCTGCTCTCCCTCCCCCATCAACCCTCAATACTTTACAAATTATTATTATTCTGTCATATCTTACCCTGCCTCACACCTCCCTCAACCCACTCCCCCATGCCCATCCTCCAGACAGGTCATATGTAAGATCCTTGCAGTTGGTTCCGTCTCTACCCTACCTTCTCTCCACCTATCCAGTAGTTCCAATCTAACCATCGGCCCGAAGGAGCTCATCCATCCTGATTTCCCCATATCTCCATCCCCCCTCTCCACTAGTATACCTTCTCCAGTCTATCCGGATGTGCAAGGTTGTGGCAGTCATATGCTTATGTTAATTTTATAATTGAAATATAGGGGTGGAGTCTGGCTTGTTAATCAGGAGAAAGCCATTGAGTAGCTGATGAGGCCTCTATGCTGCCTGGCTTTCACCTGAGACTCCTGGGAAATCTCGCGGTATTTCCCTCATGAAGATGAGAAGCTATCTTCCCCAGTTGTTGGGAGTTAGTTTCAGAGATGATTAACCACAGGCAACACAGAATGGCAGTGGCTGGGAGGCTGGTGTAGCCAGTAGAGAGACAACACGGCCTATCCCTGATGAAGACAGACCTCTGAAGCTGGAGTGGCATGCTGTTGATGGACCTGAGCCCTGGAAGCAAGGAGTCATGGGGAGACCCCTGCCAGTGCCAGAATTCTTCACCCACTGACCTGTGACTTCCTGAGTTGGAAGCAGACTTTATATACTGATTTCGGGTGTATGGGTTATTATTGGACTTAGGACTTTGCACTGGACTGGACTGGGATGCCTTCTTAGGGTCACATTTCTTTTGTATATAAACCCTCTCCTTATACCTATATGTGTGTCTCTGAAATTTGTTCCTCTAGTCTATCCAGACTAACTCAAAGGTAGAGTTGGGATCATGATGGTTGGGGGGTAGGGAGACCTCAGAAACTAGAGGAAACTTGTATGCATCACCACTGCCTGGCTGCACTCTGACTAGTCTGTCTCCTTCTCGTGGCTCCCCTGTAAAGGGGTGGCCAATTATCCACCAGTGGGCCTTAGGTCCCCACCCTGCCCCTCCCCTTACTCGTAATGAGGTAATACCTGTTCTTTGATGCTCGATATCTGCTCCCTTTGGCCCCTCTTGGTCACACTTGCTGGTGTGCTTCTT